>PVIY010020976.1:0-43165 GCA_004026745.1 Myrmecophaga tridactyla
TGCTCCCGTTCTGGGCGCGCTGTGTGTTCGGTCACTATCGTGGTTCCGGGAGCTGTTCTGTATTGTTTCTGGTTATCTAGTAGTTGTTCTGGAGGACGAACTAAAACGCGCACCTTGCTAAGCCGCCATCTTGGCCCCTCCTCTTCACCTTTTTAACAAAGTATTTTGAAGCACAGAATTGTTCAGTTTTGAGCAGTGATCAATTATCTTTTTTTTCTTCTTTTTTTTGCTTGTGCTTTGGATATAAGGTCTAAGAAGCTTCACCTATCACTAGGCCTTGAGGTTGTTTCCCTATATTTTCTTCTAGGAGTTTTATGATACTGGCTCTTATATTTAGGTCTTTATCCACTTTGAATTAATTTTTATATAAGGTGTGAGGTAGGAGTCCTCTTTCATTCCTTTAAATATGGATGTCCAGTTCTTTTAGCACCATTTATTGAAGAGACTATTCTGTCCCACATCAGAATTTGGGGATTTGGGGGCCTTGTCAAAAATCAGTTGGGGGTGGTTCATGCGGGAGACCCGTGTTCGATTCCCAAACCATGCACCCCCCCCACCCCCCCAAAAAAAGGGACTCAATTGGCCATTGATCTGAGAGTCTAGTTTTGAACTCTCCATTTGATTCCATTGATCAATATGTCTATCTTTGTGCCAGTACAATGCTGTTTGACCACTGTGGCTTTATCTTAAGCTTTAAAGTCAGGAAAGGTAAGTCTTTTGTTCTTCTCTTTTAGGATGCTTTTGGCTATTTGAGGCCCCTTTCCCTTCCAAATAAATTCAATAACTAACTTTCCAATTCTGCAAAGTAAGTCATTGGAATTTTACTGGTATTACACTGAAACTGTAGATCATTTTGGATAGAATTGACATCATAACAACATTTAGCTTTCCTATCCATGAACATGGAATGTCTTTGCACCTATTTATTTCTTATTTGATTTCTTTTAGCAATGTTTTGTAGTTTTCTCTATATGGGTCCTTAGTTAAGTTTTTCCTAGATGCTTGATTGTTTTAGTTGCTGTTGTGAATGGAGGTTTTTTCTTAATTGCCTCCTTGGTTAGGTAATTACTAGTGTGTGGGAACACTACTGATTTTTGTGCATTAATCTTGTATCCCACCACTGATGAATTTGTTTATTCTGTCAGGTAGCCCTGTTATAGATTTCTTGGGAATTTCCAAATATAGGATCATGTCATCTGAAAATAATGGGAGTTTTGTTTCTTCCTTTCTGGTTTGGATCCTTTTTATTTATTTATTTATTTCTGTTTTTGTTGTTGTTGTTTAATTTTTTTTTGGCCTAAAAGCTCTAGCTGGAACTTTCTGCACAATGTTAAATAAGAATGGTGACAGTGTGGTACCCTTGTCTCATTCCAGATCTTAAGGGGAATACTTTCAGTCTCACGCCATTGAGTATGATGCTGGCTGTGGGTTTTTCATATATTCCCTGTATCATATTGATGAAGTTTTCTTTGATTTCTACCTTTTGAAGTGTTTTTAACAAGAAAGGATGATGAATTTTGTTGAATGCCTTTTCCACATTAATCAAGATGAACATCTCATTTTTCTCTTTCAATTTGTTAATGATCCATGTTACATTGATTGGTTTTCTTGTGTTGAATGACCCTTGCATGCCTGGAATAAACCCCACTTGGTCATGGTGTATAATTATTTTAAACTGGCACAGTAGGTTTCTAGGAAATTTTCCATTTCATCTCAGTTATCTAGTTTATTGGTATACAGTTGTTCATAGTATCCTCTTATGAAATTTTTATTTCCATGAAGTCCAACATAATGATCCCACTCTCATTTCTGTTTTTATTTATTAGCATTTAGTTTAGCAAAGAGTTTGTCAATCTTGTTAATCTTCTGAAAAAAACAAACTTTTGGTTTTATTGATTCTCTCTATTGTTTTTTCTTCTCCAGCCCATTTATTTCTGCTTTAATCTTTATTTCTTTTCTTCTAGTTGCTTTAGGGTTAGTTTGCTGCTTTTTTTCTAGTTTCTTCAATTGTTCACTTAGGTTTTTGGTTTTAGCTCTTTCTTCCTTTAATGTCGATGTTTAGAGCTATAAATTTTGCTCTCAGTACTGTCTTCACTGCATCCCATAGGTTTTGATGTGTTGAATTCTTGTTTTCATTCATCACCAGATATTTACTGATTTCTCTTGCAGTTTCTGCTTTGACCCACTGATTGTTTAAGAGTGTGTGTCCAGCTATTTGTGAAACTTCTGGCTCTTCTATGGTTATTGATTTCCAGCTTCATTCCATTAAGGTCAGGGAAAGTGCATTTGAATGATTTCGAATTTAAAATTATTTAAATTATTAAGATCTGTTTTTGTGTCCCCAGCATATGATCTTTCCTGGAGAGTATTCTATGAATACATGAGAAGAATGAGACTAATAGAACACTGATGTTTGGGGGTACAACAGTCTAAACATGTCAGGTCTTACTCATTTATCATCCTGGGTTCTCTATTTCCTTTTTGATCCTCTGTCTGGTTGTTCTATCTATAGAAGAGAGTGGTGTGTTAAAATCTTTCACTATCTTTGTAGAAGCTTCTATTGATCCCTTTAGTTTTCCCCATGTACTTTGGATCTCCTTGATTGGATCCGTAAATATTTATGATTGTTATTTTTTTTGTGTGAATTGTCCCCTTTATTAATATATAGTGTCCTCTCTGTCTCTTATGACATGTTTACATTTAAAGTTTATTTTGTCTGATATTCATGTAGCTATCCCACCTTTCTTTTGGTTACTACTTGCAAAGAATTTATTTTCTATTCTTTAACTTTCAACCTATTTCTATATTTGCATCTAAGATGAATTTCTTGAAACAGCAAATCACATTTTTAAACGTATTCTGCCAATCAGTGTTTTTTAATTGAGGAGTTTAATGCATTAACATTCAAAGTTATTACTGTAGAGACGGTTGTTGATTCAACCATCTTATCCTTTGGTTTTTATTTGTCAGATTTGTTTTTTCTCTCTTTCTTCATCCTTTAAGTTACCTTTACTAATACTCTTCAATTCTGTGCCCTCATCCAGAACTCTCCTACTGTCTTTCTTTTCTCAGCCTATATAACTCCCTTTGGTATTGCTTGTACAGCAGGCTCTTGTTAACACAGTCTCTCAACATTTGTTTATCTGTGAAAACTTTAAACTCTCCCTCACTTTTGAAGGACAGCTTTGCTGGAAGAAGAATTCTTGGCTGGCATTTTTTCTCTTTCAGAGCTGCTTTCTTGACTCCCTGGTGCCTGAGTTGTAGTCAACGCTTAGTCTGTGTGGCTTCCCTTGTATCTGGTGATTCACTTTTCATTTGCTGCTTTCAGAACTTTCTACTTCTCTTCAGTAGTCGACAGTCTGTCTGATCAGTGTGTTTCTTGGGGTGGGTCTATTTGAATTTGATCTATTTGAAAGTTCATTGGGCTTTTCTGATTTGTGTATTTATGTCTTTTATAATGGTTGGGGAGTTTTCCCCAATTATTTCCTCAAATAATCTTCCTAGGACTTGAGTCTTCTCTTCTCCTTCTGGGAACCCAGTGATTTTCATATATGCACAATTCATGTTGTCAGTCATTTCTCTGAGATCCAATTCAACTTTATCCATCTTTGTCACCATTAGTTCTTTTGTGCATTTGAATCCAGTTGTCTTGTCCTCTAGTTTGCTTATTCTTTCTTCTGCCTCTTCAAATCTGCTATTGGTATCTCTGGTATATTTTAATTTGATCTAAAGTAGCTTTCATGTATGTAAGATCATCTATTTTTTCAAATTCTCCTTCATCCTCTTCTAGTGTCTTTTGATACACTGTATGTCTTCAGCCAGCCCATCGAATTTATCTAGGAAATTTGAACCTTTTTTGTTAGTTATAAATTCTGGGTCTCCTCTGGCTTTTTAATTTGGCTATTTGGCTTGGCAATAGATCTTGCATCTCCAAGTGCTTTGTGACTTTTTGTTGTTTTCTTGGCACTTGATTATCTTGTTTAAGCTATTTTGAAAGTTGATTTCCTTCACTCACCTAAGATGTTGTAGTTGCTTGGGTTTGCAATGACGGTCTCCTTTGGCAGTTGGTTTGTCAGTAATTTCCAGCCAAATGAGGGCCAAGACCTTACACAGGAGGTGAAAAACATTTTGGAAGTCCATTAGAAGGTGGGGAGAAAAGCAGTTTAACAGACTGAACTTCCCATGCCTCCCAACAGGTGGCACTCTTGGGCCAGCTCTTCCCTACAACCCCACCTCTCCCTGACAGTGGCAGCCCCTGGGCAGGGACCCAACTGGTCAACAGCCCAGTCAAGGCCACAGTTCTCCATGTGTGGTGGAAGCTGCTGATTCTGGGGGTAGAGAGTGGGCACTGGGCACCTTGACTGAGCCCCTGCCTGTGGGAACAGCATGTGTGGTGATTCCTAGGCTCTCAGAGTGGTACTGAGAGGTTCAACTTCACCAGCCAACCAGCCCAGGAGCAATCTGCTTTTCACTGGCCAGCAAAATTGGGTTTGTTTTAGGGCATTACTTTGACAGTTGGGTCATCAATATTTCTCAGCCAAAATGGAGCTGGGTACCCTTGCAAGGGGTGTAGACCAACTCCAGCGGGTCCAGCACTGTGTCTGGAGAGGCTCTGAAAAGCCCTGCAGTCCCCTACGCTGTCTTGTCTGCCTAGCAGATGGTGGTCTTCAGTGATTTATTCATCCTCAGAGGCTGTTTACCTGCTAGTGCTCAGGCAGTATCTGACCGGGCGGGGCTGAAACTAGCAGGAATCCTGTGCACTCATTTTACCAGCCAAAATCTGCCTCAGTGTGGGGCTGTGTCCCCACTTTCCTTGTGCTGGAGGATGCCCCCAGCTACCCCCATCTGCAGCCATCCCAGAGGCAAGGATCAGGCCTCCCACTGCTGTTTCCCCCAAGGATGGGGGCAGGCACCAGGACCCAGGGCTGGAAATACAGTCTCTGTCCATGTTTTCTCAGACTCTTCATTCCTCACTCACCTGGGCCTTGAAATGTCCTCCCCTGTCCCCTGAGTCCCCAAACAATTAGGGATTTGGGTATTTTCTGCTGGTACTTGCTGCTTTTAGGAAAGATTTTGTAGTTCCTTCCATGTTCCTCCATTTTGAAAAATCCCTTTTGTTGCCCTTTTGTATTCCACCGTCCTCAGTGGCTATGTCCTGCCGTGGGTCCCTGTGGACTTGGGGCCCTGTGTCTAGATATAGATGGAGATTGGTCTCAATGCTGTGGGAGGTTTTATAGTCTGCATCCCTCCTGGGAGGTGGGAGGGATCCCAGCTGCTGCTACTGGGCACTTTCCAAGGTGTGTGGGACCAAATGAGGGGATGGGCAGGGGAACTGCTTGTCCAAGATGGACATTTCCTGCCTGATATTTGTCTCTTTCTTTGATTCAGCATTTATGGGATCCTTCTCCAGCCTCGACCTTCCTCCAGAGTTCGGAACAAGTCATTTTTTTCTTTCTTCGCTGAATCTCGGGTTGTTTGCTGAATCTCAGGTTGAAGCATTGACTTGTTCAATGCTAGCAGTGTATATGAGATTGCTTGGATTGTTTTCCTTCCTGGTGGGGAGCATTATCCCTGATTGCCTTATTTTAATGAGTCAAAAGCGGACAATTGTAACCTTCAGTGTTCTGTCACCTCATCGGCTACCGTTGAGAGACCTTCCTTTGGAAATATTTGATGACATACCAGATAGCTAAGTAATCCTTAGTGACAGCCTCTGTGCCAGAGGACTTGGCCATTGACCAAGAAGTGGGGCTATCCTGATTTCGCAGATCAAGGAAAACAAGTAAATGGATGTTTTCTATCCCGAGCAAAGGGTGACAGGGGAAAAATTTGCTAATGTCTTTTCCCATATGTTTTTTCTAATCAAGAAGTAACGAATTCTCTTCTGTCTAGTTCTCCTAGCGAAACAAAGGAAGCGTTAGCTCTCTCCTTTCCTGGTAGCATAAATAGGGATAATAGCCTCTGCAACCAGAAGTTTCCTTTTGGTTGTAGTTGTTCATTAATTGATAAATTTCAATTGTATTGCCTTAGGGAAAAAATATCTGTTTTCTCTGATTTTTTTCATGAAAATATTGTAGCTTATCACCCCTTTAAAAAAAATAATTGAAGCCTATGAAACAAACAAGTGCTGCTAAAAAGGGAAAACCGTGTGTCACATAACTCACGTTAGCCTAAACAAACCACAGGAGTAATGGGCATGATTAAACCCTGTTGGGTGGGGTTAGGTTTAATGCTTTCTTGCCTTATGACAGGCTGTGACAGTCAAGTGGCACTGAAGCAGAACAAACTACGGCGGCAGTTTGCTGTGAACAGTTCAACTGTCAAAACTGCTGTACAAAAGCTAACGTTAGTGATAGCTACCAGCATGGTTTGCAACCTGACGATTCAAATGCTGATGGCCAAAATGTCTTCACAAGTCAGCTCCGGGTTTTCCTTCCTTGCTGGGACATTCCACCGCTGTGCTCAAGGCTCCTGACACCTCCTGTGCTCTCAGTCTTTTCAGCTTTCCATATTATAATAAAGCTCATCTTCCCCAGAAAAGTACTAACTGATCCTCACATAACTCACGTAGATTGCAACTGCTCACATGTTCACATGCAAACCAAGAGTATTTGATCATGGTTTGTGTTTTGGACAATTATATGCAGTTCACAAAGAGAAGCCCTGCCTGTGTGCAAAATCTAATTCCAATTATGTGGCTGTAAGAATAGGTTACAGAGCAGATGTAAACCTGCCATCACAAATAGAGTGAAATACTTCACACCCAAAGGTAAAACAGTGAATTTAGCATTGCCGCCAGTTTCTTGAAAACTTGAAAAAAAAATTACTTTACACCCATGTGGTTTCACAGGTTTTTATTAGAAGCCACAATAGACACTTTTCACCTGCAGCAAATGAGAAACCTTTCAACATTGTAATAACACGGAAAGAGCTTCTCATCCTCTGTCATCCTGTGGGGATTCTCCCATTGAATTTCCATAGGATGCAGGGAATGAACAGTTTGCCCACAGATTCTCTATTGTACATGGACTCAATTTTAGCACTGCGCTCTGCTATATTTTTCATGTTTTAGGGAGTCCAAAGCGGAAGGTGTAATTCTGGTCTGCAATCTTCAGGGTGCTAGGTGTCTTGCCTCTGATAGGGTCCGATGGTTCAGGTGTAATATAACCTAGGAAGTCTTCTCAGATCCTAAAATCAATTTTTCTCTCTAAGAATTCTAATCCAAAAAAGCCTTGTGTGCTTGGCTATAGCTTTTGTCTAAGAATGCTGAGCAAAAGGATTACTGCTTATAACTGGTTAGAAGAAGTCACGGCCATTCGTTTATTATTACCTCTTCAATGAAAAAGAAATCTAAAGTTACTTAATTTGGGGTGGGAAAAATAATTTCATGAGATCTCTGAATTAGAAGTTTGTCTTCGTTACCTGCTGCAGAAGAGGCAAGCAAAAATATTCCACTTTTTACTGTTAAGAAAGAGACCATATTTTTTTAAAGGGTAGTAAATTAGCTTGTGCTGGAAGCATCTGTTTTCTTGCTTTCATCACTGCCAATTCCCTCTGTTTTGTTTGATCTATGATTTGCAAGCTACTATTATTATTTATGTGTTCTACAACTATAACCGGTGACACCGCCCCAAGCCACAGATACAAAGGAATAAATGCTGTTTATTGTGACAGTCTGCCTTTTGTCTGTGGAACAATGACAGACTCCACCCCTGACTGCTCCCCAGCTTACTTCTCAAGTGTTCTCCAAAATGTGACAATAGGATGGACTTGAGCAAAAATGCTGAGTGAGAATCTGTTGCATTCATTTACCTCCCAATGAACTCCTTTTTTTGGACATATAATGGGTAAACTACCGGAGGCTCAGCGATGTGAGGGCATTTTAAAGGTTTTGCACATCTTTGGGGAGGGAGGGTCGCTTCTTAGCTTACTTAGCAAGGCCCTCTAGCCAATGCAGTTATCATTTGATGCATATTTAATTTTTAAATCACACAGTCTACAGATAAAGTGAAGAGGGGATGCAGATCAGGGTCATTTACGAATTGTTGGAAGGATTTCCATTTCCTCAGCTTTGGAACTTTTAGCAGCACGGCGGTCGTAAAGAATGATCAGAAAGACCATAATGTTGGAGATTTTTCAAAGGGCTTACACTAATTAGCTTTTTAAGCTGTGTTAACATGATCTGTTTACCGGATAATTGCACCTTACGGAGCAGAATATATTAATAAATAAGAGCCGCTACGATTTTTGTATGCCCAACTTTGAACTAAGTGCAGGCTTGTAAATATTTGACAGCCAGCCTGCTTTTGTCTGCTTTCGTTAGTCAGGAAAGATTAATAACAGCCAGTCCCTAGATCTGTTCTCACAAAGAGATTCCAAGCAGGGACCCGCGCCGTTCTTGAGTTTAGTGATTTGTGAAAAGAAACTCACCAATCTTTGGAATTCTCTTAAAGATTATAAATTAAAAAAAAATTAAAATTAAAAGAAAAGAACAACACCGTGTGTGTGTGTGTATGTGTTTACCAAATTTATATTTTAGGAAACGCATTAAAAAATCAATACTGCCTCTCCTTACTCATAGAAAAAGCCCAGAAATTGTTTAAATGTTTTATCTTATTTTCATCCCATGGTATAAACTCTTCTACTAGCAATTCTTGGAGCTCCAAATACACTTTAACCTGTCAAAATCCACTGCTTATATACTTGCCTGGCAGAATTTTCGTTACTTTTGAGGGTGGAGGGAAGAAAAGTGGTACAAAAACTAAAGCACAAAATTAATTAAAAGAAATCGATGAACCCAGTGTATGTAAATATAGAGGAAATGAGAAAACTAAGCAATGTATGATATTATTTAAAGAGTTTATTCAAGGAAAGAATGGAATCAGATTAGTGACAATAAATATAAATGAGTTTTCTGATAGAGTCAGAGACTTTCATATGGGGAAGAAAGACAAAATCCAATACATCTAAAATAAAGTTTGGGGAAAAGTTTTTAAAAAAATAAAGATAGGCAAGATGTGTCTGGTGAATGTAAAACAAAGAGAAAAGTGGAGCATCATCTAAAGTGGAAATCAAAGCCATAACCATTAAGCAGGATAAAAGGGTTATTTTAGAAATATAAAACTCTGTTCACAGGTAGGCCACTGTGGCTCAGCAGGTAGAGTTCTCGCCTGCCATGCTGGAGACCCGGGTTCAATTCCCGGTGCCTGCCCATGAAAAAAAAAAAAAAATGTCTGTTCACAAAGAAGGTGAAGAATTATGAACTTTTTTGCACTGAACCACACAGCTGTGAAATACCTAATGAAAAAACTCCTAGAAATACAAGTGAATAAAGCCAAATGATAATGGGGACGTGCTTTATAAAGTTCTGAAAGTTTTTGGTTCACTTGACTAAAGGAACTTTAATAAATTCCAAAACATAGAGATTTAGGGACACATCCTCCAAAAGTCACCAGCAAAAAGATGCCCCCATCCAAAATAAATTTTAAAACCTACTGTAATTATTTTCTGGGTCAAAAAAGGATTCCAAAGCTAAGATTAAAAATGATTTGGCAATTGTGTCTGTTATAATTATTCCTCTTAACACATGACTCTTTTTGCTCACCATTCTACTGTTTTTAAATTGCTGATAAAACTTCTAAATATTCTCCCTAATTCCCTTTATTTGCCCTAATCTCATCACTTAGGTATATCTATGTTGAATTTAATAGACCACAGTTAGATAATTTCCTACTGTTAACACAGAATTAACTTTTTATCTTTGTAAGTATATATTATTTGTATTTTAATATCTCCTAAGTTGGATCCATTATGGTTACAGCAGAGGGATGTGTGCCCTCAAAACTTCAATCAGACCAATTGCAAGTCATTTCAAGCTTCAAGTAGGGCTTCCCAGTCAATATCAAGAAACTGGATAAGACATGGCAAATTTAGCCAACAGGCTATGTAATTGCCTTGTGTTTACCTGCTTACATTTGTCCACTACCTTTCTCTTCTCTCTTGAGGAATATATGGTTGATGATTATCCTTCCTGATCTTCTACTCCTCTCTTCTGCCCTGAGTTTTGGCCACTGTGAAGTATTTTATTTTCTTTGACTTTTTTAATTCTATTACATTTCTATGGTGTATGTATGTATGTGTTCAAAATGATTATTTTTGTAACTCTGGTCTCTAAAGCAGGATTAATTTAATTGTTCATTTTTAACCAAATCACTAAACATCTCTATTATTAGTTGCTTAGTCCAGGCAAAAGTTCACAATTTTATTGATCTTTTCATGTTTGCTGTCAATTATACTAAGCCAGTTGGAAAAAAAAACCCTCATCATTATCAGTCTTTCAGTGTATTATCATTGTCATGGTTATTGATGGCAGAAATAAAAAATGTGTTCATACAGGGGAGATGAATCATCTCTCATAACTGCCAGATCAAGTAAATAGCAGGTCTGAATAGTGACATTTAGGAATGAGGTTCACCGCAAACAAATGCGGAGCATTGCACGGGCCAGTTAGGTAAGGTATCTGCTCTCCACAGTGGGATGAGCCCTGGAATCTGTGTACCCAGTTCACTTACGGAAATAAAATCTAGAGACACCTTTATCATTAGTATGGCCTTACTAGAAATTCCTCTCAAGTATCCCTAAGCATTGAGTAGATGTGCCATTTTTCCAGGTTTGGTAGAATATTAGAAATAATATATTTTTTAATGCCTAGCATGCTCCCTGGCATGTAAGGTTTCAAATTTAAGACATGCTTCTAACAGTCCAATATGTCTGTGACATTTGGAATAGGCATCATCTATAATCTAAATGCTAATTCAACAAAAGCCATCCAGGACTTAGTGATTCTTCATGAGAGCGCCTTAGTTTCGTTGTCAGTAGACAAACTATGGGGGCCACGTTTTTAGGCCCCTTTGGGCTCATCTGACAAGCAATTTTTATTTCCCACCACACCTGAGGAATACCACACCCTCCAGTCAGTAGCCTAACTCACTGTGAAGTGTTTCTAATATGATACAAGAGGAAGTAGGGAGGATGCATAATTTGATAATTATCCTGGGTCATTTTGAAGTTATATGAAAGGTGAAACAGCATCTGAGCCAAGGGGTGGATTTTCTAAGGATGGAGTTCAGGCGATTCCTAGTAGACCTAGATTCTATGATCCTGGACAATTTCTCCTTCCCTGGCAAGTATAAAACAGCCCAAGATAAATATTTGAATGAACAAATGATGCAAAGGGTCTGTAATAGATGAATGTTGATTGACATATCCCCTGAATTTTTCCCACACTCCTGCCTTCTACTCCCCAATCTGTTTCTCAGGGAATTGATGTTTAATGCATCATTCTCTCAGTTAGAGAAGGTCAATATGAGTCAAGCCTGCCTGATGTGCAGACTCCATCACAGCGGCTATTGATTTGGGATGACTATTTTGCCTTAGGCAAGCAGGTCAGCATTATTTTAGGCCCCACTAATAGCAGTGCTAAAAGTTTAACTTCAGCTCAAGTCCAGCTTCACCAATTCTTGGGGGAGGATGGGGAAAGGATACTTTAAAAGTGTCTTTTTCTACTGCATCAAACCTGGTCAGGCCACTGTGAAAAGTGATCTAAATTTTCACCCCATTATCAAGATCTGGGGTGAAAAGATCATGGTTATTGATGACTTTTTGTAACTTGGACCAACCACCGATAGAATACAGCACCTGGAGAATCCTATGACTGCTCTTGGTGCCAAATTCTAGGTTAGATTTTAGTTCTCTGGCAGGGTTTGATATAAAATAAGTAAGATATCATTATTGGGGAATTTCAAGCACAATCAGAGGTGTACTGATAGCCCTGCTTTAGAATGTACATATTATGGGGCACTGGTAGTTTAGTAGATTGAATTGATACATATTTATTAGCAATTTGTATGCAAATTTCAATGGGAGCATTTACTGAAGGGGAAAAAAATTGAAAACCTGTGGGGCCAGAGATGACAAATACAAAATACCTTCATTACAATATCTTGGCAAGTGAATGGTGATGATTTTGATGAGGTTGACCATTTGCATTTGAGTTAGAAATAGGAAGGCCCTTTATACCTAAATAATTGGTGGATTACTGTGGAGACTTAAGGTACCATAACTCTGGTAGTTTGAAGCTGCATGCACCCCAGAAAACTATGTTCTTAAATTTAATCCATTCCTGTGGCTGTGAGTCCATTGTAAGTAGGTGTTTTTGATGAGGTTGGTTCAATTAGGGGAGCACACCTCAAGCATTGCATCAATCCCACTAATGGGGTCCTTTATAAGAAGAATGAAACTCAGACAAAGAGAGGGTCAGCCAGAGTGAGAGACCAGATGCTGAACATCCATGGAACCTGGAAGAGAAGGGAAAGAGTAGGAAGACGCTGTCATGTGCCTTGTTATGTGACAAGCTAAGGGCCAGGGATTACCAGCAGCCAGCCCCAGCATGCCACAGTCTTTGGGGAGAAAGCATCACCTTGATGACACCTTGATTTGGACTTATGTTCTCTACCTTCAAGAGCGTGAGCGAATAAATTCCCATTGTTTAACCCAACTCATTTCAAGGTGTTTGCTTGAGCAGCCAAGGAAATGGAACGGTAACAAAAAATAAGAAAATTTTATTAAAGGAAGTGCGACAGGAAGCTAGAAAATGTAAACATCATGTAAATTGTTTCTAGTGTTCACTCCAGTTCTGATCTTATTTATATCACCGTCATCACATTGATCGTCTTCTTTTTCTTTATTATAATTATACTTATCAAATTCCCATTAAATATTTGGTGTATTCTCCTAGAAAAGAGTCAGAAAACTTCAAAGACCGGGCCATATCTCACCTATAATATTTATATGTGGCCCACAGGCTAAAAAGAGTTTTTACATTTTTATTATAATTGGGAAAAAATCTAAAGAATACCTTATGACGTGATAATTAAAAGAAATTCAAATGTCAGTGTCCATAAATAAAGTTTATTGAAACGCAACCACCATCATCGCTTACATACCACCTGTGGCTGCTTTTGCACCACAAAAGCAGGGTTGGACAATTGTATCAAACACTAAGCCTTGTAGACCCCAAAATATTTACTATCTGGCCCATTACAGAAAAACAAAAATGATGACCCCTGTCCTAGATGATTAATATCTCTTTTAGCACTGGCTTACGTTCATTCAAAACCAGAGCAAAAACTATGGGACAAAATCAGGTTAAGGTCTGTTCCAGGAATGGAAGGGGAACTTTAAATTGGAGTCTTATTAAATTGTGGAAACTTTCATGAACACAGAGAATGTGCTGGCACACACCTTGGCACAGCTGTTATAGATCTTTTTGATTATGACTTTCTGCAGAACCAGTGTTTGTTGCCTAGAGCTGATTTGTCTACCTAACGATATAAATGAGTAATTGTTATTTTTCTGTTGCCTTGCTTATTGGAACAGTATACTTGTAGTGGACAATTCTTAAACTTGACTCAGGGCTACACTGTAACATTCTGATCTTCAAAAAAACTTTTTGAATGGAAAATTCAAATAATGATTTCATTTCTCATGAAATCATCACAAAAGACAAATTAATATTATATTATTAAAAGTAAAAAAAATATTCTCGTAATTATAAGACACATAAAAGAAAGAAACATGCAAAGAGAAATTTATCTATTAATGACTGGCAAAGTCAAGTGAGTATTCTCTGAAGGCCTTTTCATACTTTCCCTTGGCTTACCTGCTTACATTTTATCGAATGCTGCTTCCTTTTATTAAGTATGACCCTATGACAGAAAACCTTATGCTACAAAATTATGAACAATAGCAATTTTCAGTGTTTTTTTAACAAAATATTAATTTAAAACATAAGTATTTGAGAGTACTTTCTCTAGTCATGTTACGGTTAGTATGGTTTGTGAGTTCACTGTAATTCATTTAAATTCTCCAGATAATTGCAAGAATTGTTTTTAAGCATCTATTCTAAACACAGATGGTTATTTTACATTTGTTTACCTAAAATCTTTATGAATTATTAGGGAATGAGTGTAAATATGTGAATTTGGACATGATCCAGACTCACCATGCTTCTTAAGAATAATTTGCCAACTTAAATTTACTTAGGACAAGGCTTAAGGAAAACAGAATTAGCAGTCTTTAATTTTATCATATACTATGTGATCCAAGGATAAGTACCTAAGCATTGTGTTTTTCCTAAAGAGTTTTTATTTTGTTGTTTACCACTGTTCTTTATAAAATATTTTGCACAGATGTTATTTATTTGTGAGGTCTGATCTCTTGGGAAATGTTTATTATATATTATAAGAAAATTTCACGTATGTATGAACATAAAAAGCAACATCTGTGATGTATATGTAGAAGTACTTTGAGTATAATGAAAAAATGAGGTTATTTCTTACTTCAAAAAACCATTCATTTAGTACCTATTTGAAAAGAAATGAAGCATTCATAAAATTACCACATTGATATTAATGATTACTAGAACAGCCTTTCGTGAATCTTTTATTCTATAAAAGAAGAAGAAAGAAAAAGAAAAGCTCAAGAGGTTCCTACACGTAGAATAGCATTACTTAAGATGACTTAATAAATGGATTCAAGAAGCAAACTCTTTTCAATGACTTTGGGGAACCAGTAGCTAGCTACTCTCAAGTCCAATAATCACAAAGCACCATTAAGCTTTCCTTCACTCATCAACAAGAATTGAAAAATACATAGACACAATAGCTATACACTTATATTGCAGAGGATATGAAATTATGTTCAGATGAAACTCCCAAATATCACGGCCAAAATGAAGTACAGCTGCAGTCTTGGAGGGGAAAGGCTTAGAAAGGAAAATATATGCTATCAATTCTGTTATTGGGATAAGTCTGCCATGATTTAAGGAAATGGGACAGTGAAGAAGAAAGATTAATATACTTTTAGATATATGTCTGGGTTTGGGATTTGTGAAGTGTTAAGTTATGTGGATAACTGAAAAATGCGTAACAGCAGGAAGTACAGGAGGAATAGATGATTTTGTGAAAGAAACAGCATTCTTTCAGAAAGGAAAACAGTGGCCCATCAAGATCAGAGCAGAAGGAATCCTGGGAAATATAGTCTTGGTAGAAAGGGCCAAAGTACATCCATTGGTGCTCTTAAGTTTCTCTCCACATTGGGGACCACTCACCTTGGCTACCAGGTATGCCACTGTTCTAGTTTGTGAGCTGCTGGAATGCAACATACCAGAATCAGAATGGCTTTTAAAAATGGGAATTAAATAGGTTGCTAGTTTACAGTTCTAAGGATGAGAAAATGTCCCAATTACACAAGTCTATAGAAATGTCCAATCAAAGGCATCCAAGGAAAGATACCTTGGTTCAACAAGGCCATTGAAGTTCAGGGTTTCTCTCTCAAGTGAGAAGGCACATGGTGAACACAGTCAGTTTCTCTGTCATCTGGAAAGGCATACGGTGAACATGTTCAGGGTTTCTTTCTCAAGTGGAAGGGCACATGGCGGACATGGCATCATCTGCTAGCTTCTTCTCCTGGCTTCCTGTTTTATGAAGCTCCCCGGGAGGCATTTTCCTTCTTCATTTCCAAAGGTCACTGGCTGGTGGACTCTGCTTCTTGTGGCTGCATTGTTCTCTGCTCTCTAAGAATGTCCTTCATTCTCCAAAATGTTTCCAATTTTATAGGACTCCAGAAACGTATCAAGACCCACCCAAATGGGTGGAGACATATCATCACCTAATCCAGCTTAACAACCACTCTTGATTAAATCACATCTCCAGGGAGATGATCTGATTGCAGTTTCAAACATACAGTATTGAATAGGGATTATTCTGCTTTTACAAAATGGGATTTAGATTAAAACATGGCTTTTCTAGGGGACATGCATCCTTTCAAACCAGCACAGCCACCATGCCTGGACTTCAGGAATGTGCCAGTTCCTCATTAAGACCCTGACGCAATGGAGGATAAAAGTTGTTGCCTGGATCCAATCTCTCTACAAATCCTCTTTAATGAAAAACATAAAGGAGAGCAGAGAAAATCACATTTTACCTGTGACTTTTGCATTACTAGGAGATAGAGCTATAGAGCAAATTTCAACAGAGCACCCAACATTGATACAATCTGATGAGTGCAGAGAGTAGGGAAAGGAAGTCTTAAGAGATCCCCTAGAAAAGGGAAGCACAGACAAAATCATCCCTTGGAAAGAGAAAATCCAGTACCCAGTGCCCAAAATAGAGAAGACATGTCTGGAACATAGTGGTTCACAGCTTGAGAGTGAGCAGACCAGAGGGGTCAGCCTTGAAGAAGTCTTTCTTCTGGGAGAAAATGAGATAAATAGACAATATGTAGAGTGCTTCAGAGAGTGGGAATGAAGGTACAGAAAGGAAGTCAGAGGGGAATTAATGATCCCTCTGAAACAAAAATGCACACTAACTTCTCCCCAACAATCCCCTCTTCCGTCACTGACAACATCCATTAACAACGACAAAACTTTCAACAAATCTGACAGTAGAGAGTGCACTGGAGCTAGGAACCCTGGCCATGAAGTGCTTAAGAATATCTTTGAAAATCCACACAAAGCTACTATAAGAAATAAAACAGATAATGTGAAAAAAAATTTTTTAGCCGATGAAAATTCTCCAACAAAAATTAACTACAGAAAAGAAGAAAATTAACCCAACACTCCAAATTGAATTTAGGATATTAAACAAGAATTTGGAGATATTTTAAAAAACAGAATCAGACAATCAAAAACTAAAATCAGACATGGACAATAACAACAAATGAAAAAAATTGCAATTAGAGTTGATTAAATTCATGAAAGATAATGCAAAGAAAGGCAAACCATCTCAGAAATGAGTAATAATTTGCGAGGTGCATAGGGAGAATATATTTTAGTGCAAATCTAGTAAAAGACTTCAAAGAAAGATAGGAAAATAATTAACAAAATGAAATTGAGATAAACAAGAGACAAAAAAGAGTAGAGCAAAAGTGAGAGAAAGGTAAGGTAGGAAAGAAGTCCAGTATACATATAATTGGAGTACCTGAATTAGGAAAGTAAAACATAACTGAACTAATATGTAAACTTATAATCTAGGAAAACTTTCCTGGAAATTAGAGATATCTGAATCTAAACTCTACTATATTGAAAGATTTATCATATACCTGGAAAAAATTCCCATGAACAATCAACTTCAAGACATATTCTGGTGTTCAAGGTTTTAAAGTGAAAAAAAGAAAAAAACAAAAATAAAAATAATACCTTTGAGCCTCCAAGGAAAATGATAAAATTATTTTAAAAAGAAATAAATGTTAGGCTACTGCCGTATTTCTCAAGTGCAACACTTTCAAGAGACTCAAGGGAGAAAGTGTGAAGAAAAGATTTTATGTCAAGTGAAACCAATATTTCAAGTACTGAGACTAAAGAAAAACAATTTGGAATGTATAAATACCAGGTGATGCTACTCATAAACACTTCCTAATTAATGTAGTAGACGGTAAGATTCATCCTACCAAGAAATAACTCAGGAAGTATCAAAAATTGACAGAGAATATTTAATATATTTTATTTAGAACTAAGACTAAATTGTGGCAGCGTACGTGGAAAAATAGTATTAAAGCATTTTATGGTCTGAAAACTTATATAATCTGTACATATTTTTGCTGTAAGTTTTGGGCCTGGTTTTACTGGATTAAAAATTGTCTCCCCCTAATTATTTTTATCAATCTTAGCAAAATCACTACTTAACCACCTGGCATTTTTCCCAATTAATGTAATACTTAAAAGTACATTTTTCTGAACTTGCACTGAAAAAAGGAAAAAATTGAAATATTCCCTTCTATCTTGTTTGGCAATTGAGGCAGTAATTATTGCTTTATCCTTTTACTAAAGGATGATGAATTGGACCACCCATTCATTAAAATAGTGTATATTTAAAGTTTGTGATAAAAAAATATAAAATTATGTTGGTAATGCTGAATTTGGTAGTTAAAAATTTGAAAGTGACAAGGAAAAAGAAACTGCAGGTGTTGGTGTCCTTGAATTTTTAACTGAATATTTTTTTAGTAAAAGGCATTTCGTGGTTTAATACAAATCAATTGGATAAATTTTCATGTATCAGAAACTGAGTTATTGTTTATCAGTGAGCTTAAGCAGATTGATCAAGACTTTTAGCTTAAATGTTACTAAACTGGGAAACAGTCTTACTTGGGGACAGCTATCCTGAATTTGGTAAATTCTAATAAAAGATTTCACATGCTTAAAAATCAATCAATATAGAACAGTTATGGTATATAAATTAGAATAAAACTGAGTCCACCAAAACATAATTTCCATTGAGTGGATAGTTTCCTTGTTTCTATGGCCTGTGTCCATTGCTGTTGAATGTGGGATTTAGAGCCATCTGGGGAGTTTAGTAAAACGCAGAACACTGGGCTCTGCTCAAAAGGTTTGGGCTGGAACCCAACAATCTGTAATAGTAATAAACATCTCAGGAAAATCTGAGACAGGTGGTCCATGGACCACACTTTTTGTTTTTTTTCACATGGGCAGGCTCCGGGAATCAAACCCAGGTCTCCGGAATGGGAGGCAAGAATTCTGCCACTGAGCCACCATTGCACTGCCCTGGACTACACTTTTGAGAAACACTGGTCCAGGCATTGCTTTTCAAGGAATCTTGTGACTTGGGACAATTCCAAACTGTTATCATGACAGTATATATATTTTTTGTATGGTTTGTTGATCTAAATGAGAAGGTATCTTAGATAGCCAGGGCTGGGCAATAAAGTACAAAGATTAGTTGGCGTAAACAACAGATACAAAAGGGACAAGGCTGCAAGCCTCCAGGAACATTATGCAGAAACAGAGCAAACTGGGGTCAAGGCTCTGAAGTTTCAGGAAGTAGGTTTTATTCATCTATGGCCACAGGGCTCAGCCGAGTAGCCTCTAAAAGTCTGAGCCCCAACAGGGGTTGTCACAGGGTTTTAAGGAAAGCGCTTGGGTACGTGCTGATGTATAGAAGGGGAGGGGTCTTTCCGGTGATTTTTCTTATCCTGACTACATACAGTTTTGACCATCCTCAGGGCCTGGGAGACTTTTCAAAGAGGAAATGGCCTGAGTAAACAGGGGCTGCCTGCTGCAACTGGAGGTGGTTTAACAAACAGGGGCTGCCTGCAACATCACAGTTATGGAAACTGGATGTCCTAAATCAAGGTTTGGCAGAGCCTTGCTTCCTCCCAAGAGAAGGAGACTCCATTCCAGGACTGTCACCAGGCTGGTCCTGGTGCCAGCAACCAATGGGGCCATGGCGTTCCAACTCAGCTCAGCCTCCACCTCTGCCACACAGTGTGTCTCTCTGTCTCTGTGTCTCTCTCTGTCTCTACCTCCCTCTGGCTTTCTCTTGCTCTTTCCCCTCTTCTTCATAAGGACACCAGTCATATTGGATTAGGGCCTTCATTAATCCAGTTTGGCCTCATTATAACTAATAATATCTTCAAAGACGCTTTTTTAAATAAATAAGTTTCCATTCACAGGGCAAAGGGACTTTGAACATGTCTTTGTGTGTGTGCGTGTGTGTGCGCTCTATTGTAGGGTTCACATTTCACTCTTTTTCCACGTGAGTATCCCATTATCGCAGCACCGTTTGTTGAATTTTTTGTGTGTGGGGGGTGTGGGAGGACGTGCACAAGCTGGGAACTGAAGCCCCATCTCCTGTGTGGCAGGCAAGAATCCTACCACTGGGCTCCCCTTGCACCCCTGAGCATGTCTTTTGAAGGGGCAAAATTCAATCCATAAACTAAGGGGAAATTATTTTAATCTAATTAGGAAGAAGAAGAGAAATGAGTAGATATTAAGGAGACCCATGACAATGGTTAAGTTTCCTCAGATTGAAGAGAATTCTATATAACTAACTATAAATTTAATTTAATGCCTATTGACAAGTGACAATTTTAACTTAAATGCAAAACTGCCAAATCCTATTTAACTGGAACATCCAGAAAAAGTCATTTAAATCTTGGTCTATTGATATGCAGACTTGACTATCAAAAACTAGTCAACATGAAGATCATTTAACAGTTATGGATAAAGGACATGGAGTTCTTTGACCTTTTAGGCCATTACTTTAAAGCAATGGCTCCTCACACGAGTGATGTCATATCCCAGGGGCCATTCCCAACTTCTGGAGATGTTTCGGTTGTTCCAGCTGGGGAAGGCTGTGTTATGGGCTCTGTGGGTGAGGCCACGCAGGCTGCTGACCATCCTTCAAGGTGCAAGAGTGAACGAACCAGCCCCAAATGTCATAGGACTGAGGTGGAAAAAATTGCTTTAACGTCTTAATTATTATGTGTAAAAACAATCCCATCGACACGTTCAGATTCCACTTCTTAGTAGAAAATACTTCTGATGCTTTAAAGGTGAAGTTGTGATTTCTCAGCAGTGTTGAGGCTTTCTGAAAGAATAAACAGTAAATATTTATTTACCATAGACTTTTCAGGTTTTTTTTTTCTGGTATAGGATTGTATTGTTACAATACCACTGATCATTTATACTGCAAAATACCATGCCTTTTCCTAATCAAGCCAAAAGTTACTCATAAGTATGCTTTTATTCTTGCATTGGCTACATTCCTATCAAAGAAGCAAATATCAAATGATTTATTATGATGTGATAGGAGGCATAAAATATTTATGGGCATAGATGTTTTCACGATCTTATGGGCAATTAAAATATAGGAACAACATAAAAACATAAAATGTCTAAAGATGAGGAGACCCATCTTGTCATCTCTCTCATTTACTTTGTTTCCATTTCCTTTCCCTTTTTTTTAAATTATGTCTTAGAAATCGTTATTTTGTTGTGAATGTTTGAAGGCTTTGGAGATAATGATCTTCATTGTAACTTAGCTCATGTTTCCAAGAGCTTTTCCTCATTTAGCAAAGGGTGCTTATCTAAGCTCTTTGGTATGTGAATCCATTATGAAATTGATAATTGGTTGATTGGATTCTGAGGCAGCCACCATTTTAAGAAGTCATTTAAGTGAGCTTTACTCATTATATTTAAAAGATGTCAGGACAGACATTCTAACTCACCACTCATGAAGGATCTCCCGGAAAAAGCGGAGGACCGGTAGTCCTGGGGTGTAAGTTTAACCTTAGACTGTCACTAACAAGCTGTATGACTTTGAATATTAAGTATTATGGATTTCAGTTTCCACGTGCAAAAGAGATGGCTGTGTTTAAGAATTTAAACTTTAGAATCAGTTTACTGGGATTTACCAGCTGTGTGGCCATGGCTACTTAAGATCTTTAATCCTCAGTCTCATCTGCAAAATGGAAATAATAATTACACCGCCTTCATAGGGATAAATGTTACAACCTTGTCAAGTGCTTAGGAGATAGAATTTAATAAAAATTACCTCTAATTATTGTTAAACCACCTTCTGAGTCTAATATCTGGCAATTTATCAATGGATTTCAATTTTACATACCTATCTAAGCCCACCAGGTTTATACATATCCAGGTATAAATAGTTGGACTGACTCAAATCATTTGCAGTGACTTGTATGGCCTCTGAGAGCTAATTCACTGGATTTTTTTTTTCCATTTTCAAATAATTTGGGGAGGATTGAAATATAGCTGAAATGAAGTATTGTTCACATAAATTATGGGAAAAGGTTGGATGTTACTTTTCTAATCATGTACTGTACAATTTACTTGGAGATTATCTTCTTAATTTTTAAGCAAATCAAGATCCCTTAAATTTATCCAGTCTAAAATTAAGAGGGAAACATGTCATCTATATTTAATATTTAACAACCCATATCAGCAACATAGTACCATTTTTGAAAAATGAAAATGCAATTACATTAAGTCATCATGAGACACACTGGAACCCTTTGTGACTGTGCCTCTTAGAGTTAGAAGAGGGAGAATCCAATAAAATCTAATTCTTGAAGGTATAATATAGGATGGTGACGGGTCTTGGAAAGGAAGAGCCATAAACATGGTTGTCATATTTAGAGATAATATTTTGAAAAAAGGTTTTTAAAAGTACCCTATGAAAGAGAAAGCTGAGGTTGCATGTATGAAAACAATAATTTACAACTAATGGTGACTGTTCATAATCCTTATGAAAGAAAAATCAAATTGGCTCACATTACAATGTGAAAAAGTGTGATTATGTGTAATTAATTGTGATAAAGCTATTGCTTACCAGGACCATCATAAGAGTGAGGAAGTTCAAAGATAGATCTTTGCACTCAAAAAGCTTCTCTAGTGTTAAGGTAATATATAAATCTATTCCCACGCACGTTCTCTATGACATATATGTCAGTGCCTCAGAGCTTGAAATCATTATCATTACAATTAATAACAGGTGTCTATTGAGAGCTTACCAGGCACCATGCACTGTTGCTTTATAAGCATTATCTCTTTTAATCCTCATGGTAACTCTACGAAGAAGATGCTATTATTATCCCTATTTAATATAAGATAAAACTATGGATCCATTTAATTAAGAAACTTGGCCAAGATCACAGACCCAATAAGTGATGGGTATTCAAATCCAGACGCCTCCAGCTTCAAAGCTCTTAAACCTTGCATATGTCAAGAAAAATATTTATACGAATGTTGGGGAGGGTGTCACTAATTCTGATTGGGAAAGGCTTCATGATGGCAATAAACTTTAATGTGTGGCTTTAAAGAAGTGAAGAGGTTCATCAGAAATAGAAAGGAAGAAAGGGATTCCAGGCTGAGAAAGATATGAACAAAGCATGCAGATTAGAAATGCAGGGAGGTGAGTGATCTTATGGGAATGGAGGGACTATGGATGGCAGAAGGGATGTTAGTCAAAATGTAATTGCTGATACAACTGTAAATGTAATATTAAATGCATGTTATAATACATGTTGTATTATATGTAATTTGGACTGTATTCTTTAGGTCAGTGACTTTCTAGGGATGGCAATCAAGGTGCCTATCAAGAAGCATCCTAGGTCCATGAGATAAAACCCTTCCATGCTTTGGTTCACTATTACAGGAGCTAATGCTAATAGTGGGAATGTATCATATCCCCCATGAATATTAGTGGGGAAAGGTTGAAAGTTACCGCCCCAGCCTCCTGGGAGCCTCTGAAGGTTTCTGAGCAAGGATGGTAAGATTTTATCTCTGTTTTTCGAACAGTAGTAAGTGCATCTGTGAGTTGAACATATTGGTGGTGGGAGAACCAGGAGAAAAGGAGACCAGACAGAAATCATTTACAACAGTGCAGGAAGACACAAGAAAAGACACACACTATTACACAGAAAAGTGGTTCATGGATGGGATTTATTTTTCTGTTGTCCTTTGAATGTTTGGTATGACGTGTGCATTCATTCTGTCCATTTGCCTATTTCATCTTGTATTTATTGAACACTTCCTACAGACAGAGGCTCTTGTAGGAACTGGAGATGCAAGAATAAAGGCGAGAAAGTTTTGCAGTATACTAAGGACCTTTCAAAGATGCATTCTTCGCTGCGATTCTGTTTTGAATGCATTGTTGGCATTCAGCTTGACTTGAGTCCCTCTCCCTTGAGCCACAGAAATATTCTAAACTGAAAGTGTAGAGCAATAACTCACTAGGAAGTTTATTTAGGCTTAAAAGGTCATCCATTCATTGTTAAGAGACACGTCTCCTCTTACAAGCTTTTTCAAAGTGGGTCATCCTCAAATTCGTTAGGTCTGACAGGTTTTTTTCCTACCATGTTGAGAGTGGTGGCATATGCTCTTCTTGGATGCAAAATTAAAGCAAGTTGCCATCAGGTGTCTTATAAGAGAAGTTGAACATATCTAGAAAAGTCGGTGGCTATAGGCAAAAATCCTAGATTCATTATAGTAATGATGATCATCATGAAATTGCTAATCACAATTACTATCTACTAGGCACTAAGTGTTTTAGATAGGCTAGCATAATTATTTCTCACATGAGTCCTATAAGGTCGATCTCATCATTACCCTAAATCAAAGATGTAACTGAAGTCCAGAGAGATTAAAGAACCTGCCCCAAAATACACAGCTATTAAGTTGGCAAAGTGTACAAGTTTCCTATTGCTGCTGTAACAAATTACCATGATCTTGGCAGCTTAATACGACCCGCCTTTATTTTCTCACATTTCTGGAGTTCACAAGTCCAAACTGGGAGTCACCAGGCTTAAATCGGTGTCAGCAGAGCTGGGTGGGTACCTTTTGCAGCTCTTGGGGAGAATCCATTTCCTTGCCTTTTCAAGCTTCTAGAGGCCATTGCATTAGATGGCTCATGGCCACTTCCCCCAAAGCCAGCAATATGACATCTTCAAATCTCTTTTTCTCTCTGACACAGGCCCCAGCTTCCATTGTCCTAGCTCCTTCTCTAACACTGGCCCTCCTGCCACTGTCTTATCAGGACGCTTGTGTTTACTTTGGGTCCACTCAGATTATCCAGGATAATGTCCCCATTTCAAGGTCCTTAACTCAGTCTCCCACGTAAGGTCGCTTTTTGCTGTGTAAGGCAGCATATGCACAAGTTCTGAAGCTCAGGATGCGGGCATCTTTGGAGGGGGACATTATTCTCTCTTCCACCCAGAATAAGAGTTGAGCACAGGTCATCCTGTTCCAGATTCCACACCCTCAGCCTCTAGGTAATCATGAAACCACCAGTGGGCATAAGGCAGTTACAGAGATGTTATTTCAGTTCCATATGAGAAAACTTCAATATTTTAGAGTTCTCCAAAATCACAGTTGTTTGCCTCGTGGTTCCCTCTAATTCCTCAAAAGTCTCCAAGATAAAGCTGATACCTAGACCCCACCCTTGACCTACAAAGTCAAAATCACTGTGTTGAATTGGGAGGAAATTGTATTTTTAAAACTCTGCAGATGATGTTCTCCTAAGAGCCAGAGGTTAGGAATGTCTGACTTAGCTAACCCCAAAGGACTCTTCTCCATACACGGTTCCTTAAGCCCTCTCTCCCTTTCAGATGTGGCCAGCAGACACAGTCTACATTTCTGCCCTTCCTTGACTGGGGACCAATTCTCCTCCCTTCCCGAGAGTCCCTTAGCCAAATATCTCTAAAACATTGAAGGGCATACAAACTAAGCGGGTGTCTCTTTTAAACGTAGATTCTGGTTCAGTAGGACTAGGATTTTTCATTTCTAACAAGCTCCCCTAATGCCAATGTTGCCAGTCCCTTGGACCCCATTCTTTGGGGTATAGCGGGGAGAACTGCTTACCAAGCTGTTCTCTCAGATCATAAAGGTTCTTCCCTTGCCTTAGCCAAAACCTGCTCCTGCCCAAGACATCTGGTCTAACATTCTGAAACAATTTCTCTGTACTCTTTAAGGCAAGAAAGCACAGCCAAGCATCCAAATGTAGGGAACATCTTTACATAGGTGTTGGAATGTTTTGAATAACTCATTAATTAATCAAATGGCACAACCCCTACTGTGTAACAGGCATTATACAAAAAGAAATTATGAAATGAGTGTTACAAATCATAATTTTTAAACATAAAATGTTTTAAAACTATATGAGCTAATAGAAAAAGAAATAAATTGTATACTGTAGCTCCTTTCCTAAATATGGGAAGAGAATGACTGTTTCATTGTTTTAGTTAAAATATTCTCAATTTATTATAAAAAACTAAAATGCTGAACCCACTTCACATAGTTGTACTTCATTGAGGAACATCCTACTTTTATCACTGTAACTCCAGTTTTTCAGTACACTCATTTTAGGGGAGCCAAGCAGTGTCCTGAGGAATACATTTTGAAAGCAATGAAAGAAATTGCATCTTCATCAGCCAGTGAACCACAAACTTTGGTTCTTTTATAAGATGAAGCCATTTTGTACTTCCATGTGTTATCTGAATTTTCATCTTATTGTATGGTAATACAGTAGAAAATATCATAAGGTCATCCAGGACTGTACTTATATCTAGCAGACAATGCCCTGCAATTTTTCTTAAAACTTTTAGTTAAGTAGATTAGTCAGTAGCCCTTGGTAACACATTTCATTGTCTCAAACACTTCCTGACAGGGCATGCAAAAAGAAAAATCACTCCCACTTTAGTCTAAATCCACTTTTGTTGTTCTGCAAATACTAGTAGGAATCTGACACAAGAAATACCTGCTCATCAGTACCCACACGATTTCTTATGAGCCCTCAAGCGCTGTCCTCAAGCGCTCACCCAGAATTTGCCTCTTTAGGTTAAATCTCAGCTCTGCAGCCTTTCCTCAAAAGCTCCCTTGCCCAAGGAGTATTTCCTTT
This sequence comes from Myrmecophaga tridactyla, assembly GCA_004026745.1. Lineage (NCBI taxonomy): Eukaryota > Metazoa > Chordata > Mammalia > Pilosa > Myrmecophagidae > Myrmecophaga > Myrmecophaga tridactyla. The sequence continues at coordinate 26,274 of PVIY010020976.1, forward strand.
TTTTGGTTCTATAAGAGAAATCTTAAAATTACCAATTTCACTTCTCTCGGTGGAGTCCCTAATCAGTCATAGGAATCTGACTGATATAGCCAATAACAGTCAGTGCTTTGTAGTATCTGCTCCCACTTCAACCTGCCAGATTCCTATTAGTGTTTGCAAAAGTTGCAGTCAGGAAGTTCAACTATCATTGAAGAAAGGCCTATTTATCACTTTATAGAATTGAGAGTTGAAATCTATCTTAAAGGCCATCTCCAACCTTCTCATACACAAATGTTATTCCAAAAGCCAAACAAATTTAAATTACTTTCTGTTTTAGATCACAAGGTTTTGGAACATTGCAATTAAAACATCTATTTCTTAACATTCGAGTGCTTGACCCTTCACCCTACCTGTCCTGATTTCCATTTAGCTGTTATCCTGAACCAAATGGCTTCTGTTCATCTGTAAACTGAAGCCATTGTGTTTTGCCTTAGTGTATGTTTTCTAGAGGATTTTATTGTTGTAATATAAGATCTTATTTCTAGTTGCATAGCTCTTGAACTTTTCAAAGTACTTTTGAATAATAATACACCAGATGACAAATAGAGGTTCACTTTTAAGGGGAATTTGGAATGTGTCCTGGCCAACTTCCATCTTAAATTTCCTTTGCAGTATTCCTATAAATAAATAGTCATTGAACCTCTCTTTCTATAGCTTGGGAATTCAACACATTTTGAGAAAGTAATTTTTTTCCAATTGATGGCTATTCTGTTTGTTAGAAAGTTCTCTAAATGAAACAAAAATCTGCTCCCCATTAGCAATAACTTGCTCATTTTAATCTCAAGCGATCACGCACTGCTGTGATTACAGGTACCAAATGCATGCTAAAAACCCAGAAGTCCTTCTACTGAGACATAATCCCCATAACAACCCACCTGTTTTAGTTTCCTGGGCAGCTCAAGTAAATACCATATAATGGGTTCAGCTTAAACAATGGGAATGTATTTACCTATGGTTCTGTAGCTAAGAAAAAAGTTCAGATCAAGGGAGTCTCAAAGTGTGCTTTCTCCCCAAAGACTGGCATCTGGGGTTGGCTGACAGAATCCTTGGTTCTTAGCTTGTCATATAGCAAGGTACAGGCTGGTCTCTTCTAGCCTCTCCCTTCTCTTCTAGATTCCATAGATTTCAACTTCTGTCTTCTCTGTGGCTTTCTCTCTGTCCTTCTGAATTTCATTCTGATTATAAAGGACTCCAGTAACAGGATTAAAACCCATCCTGATTGAGGTGGGCCACACCTTAATTGACATAACCTCATCAAAAAAGTTCTATCTACAATGAGTTTGAACCTGCTGGAATGAATTAGGTTTAAGAATGTGTTTTCTAGGGTAAATAGAGCACCAACCCACCAAACTCCAACTTCTGGACTCCCAAAATGACAAATTCTTTCTATATGCAAAATACATTCATGCCATCACAACATCCCAAAAGCCTTGAGTCATTTCAGTAACAATGCTAAATGCAAAAATCTTATCAGAATTGACTGTAGGTATGGTTACAGGACATAATTCCCTTCTTTGTAGACCTATGAAATGCAGAATATTTCATATATATATATGTTGCTTCTAATAGGCAACATAAGGACAGGCATGGTGGGGTAGACTTTCCCATTCCAATAGGGACAAATTGGAAGAAAATCTGGAGTCACAGTTCCCAAACGATTCTGAAACCCACCAGGGCAGGGCAAATTCCATTAGATTTCAAGGACTGAGATTCACCTACGGAATGATGTTTTGTCCTCTCACATGATAAATCAGCATCCCCACCCCTTCCACGTGCTTGCTTTGTGGCCACACCCTCTCCAAACACTGGGGTAAAGGCACCACCTTCTCCAAGCATCGGGATGGCAGCCAATCTCTCTGCAAACCCCAGGGAACAGGCCCTTCCTTCTCCAAGCACTGTTTTTGAACAATGGAGTTGAAGGCCCACCCTGCCCACCACCACCACCTCCACCACACACACACGAGCATGAATAGATCCCTTCTCTTGGCCCATGGATTTATTTTCAATCTAGACCTCGGCTTTCAGGGTTCCACTCTTGAAGTCAGATTTTCTTTAATTTGTCCCTACCCCATCGCTTTTAGTCCAGGCTGGCAATGGTTCTATTCATACAAATTTCACACAAAAAAATTGTTGGCTTTGCATGTAGTTCACAGGGGTCTGATTGATCAGTCTGTAGGACTTTCCACAGATGCTCCCTGCATAACTGCACTTTTAATCTTAACTTCCCCTGAAATGGCTGACTGTCTCTATGCTCATTTAAACCCTCACTTAGAACAGTGTTCTATGGGGACTCACTTTTTGGACTCTCAGAATTTTCCAAACCATTCGTTTCTTGTTTCTTTGTACACAGAAGTTCAGTTTTCAGTTTATCTCTTTCCTCTTGCATGTTACCATAAGTTGCAAGGAGAAAACAGGCTGCACTTTCTAAACTTAGCTTAGAAATCACCTCAACTAAATAACCAAGGTCATTGCTTTCAAGTTCTGGCTTCCATTCGATATCACAACTCAATTTCTCTAAGACTTCCACCACTTTCAAACAAGAATCATACTTTCTTCCAGTTTCCAATAGCACATTCATCATTTCTCTTTGAGACATCCCTGAAACTACCTTTAATATCCATATTCCTACTAGCATCCTGCTCATGAAAAATTCTATAAGTAGAAACAAACTTTTTTTGCAGGTCTCACTTGTTTTTGAGAGGGAACCATTCTTTTCTGGCTTCTATTACCCAGTTCCAAAGCCATTTCCATATTTTTAGTATGCAATAACAACCTCCCTTTCCTTGTACCAAAATCTGTTTTGGTTTCCTGGGCTGTTTAAGCAAATACCATGCAATGGTTCAGCTTGAACAATTCCATTTTTTTATTAGAGAAGTTGTGGGTTTATGGAACAATCATGCATAAAATACAGGATTGCCATACATCACCCTGCCACATTTAAATCAGTATAGAGCATTTATACAATTGATAATAACAAATTTTTCTAATTGTACTTTTAATTGAAGTCCATGGTTTAACTTAGGGTTCACTCTGTAGTGTATTTCTGTGGATTTTTTAAATTTTAATTCTGTTCCTATATATACAATCTAACATTTCCCCTTTTAATCATATTCAGATATATATTTCAGTGCTGTTAATTGCATTCACCATGTTGTGGTACTATCACCGCTATCCATTACCATTCTACTAAATGAATGAAATTTATTTGCTTACAGTATTGAAGTTAGGAAAAAAGGTCCAAATCAAGGCATCATCAAGGCAATGCTTTTTCCCTGAAGACTGTTTAGGGATGAGTCTCTTATATTTAAGTAGAGGACTTTATATGTAGTCTAAGTAAATTTCATTTTATTGGTTGCAGCCCAAAATTTCAGCTTGTTGGCATCTTTTTGGAACTTGGATTTGTCACATAATTTATTAATTAACTCATTTGATGGAATGGTATTAGAAAATTTAATAGACATACCTCCTTTTTCTATTAAGTCATTAATAAATAATTGAGTAGGAAGAGCTGAAGACACAGCTCTTGAACAAAGCCATAAAGGGCTTTCCATAAGTGGACACTGAAACATCAATAAATTCCAGTGTCTGTTTTGGTCATTCAGCAAATGGCAAATTCACTTTCAACATTCTGTTACTCAGCCTGCATTTCCTCTATGTTGTCACCAAGATTATTTTATAGGGTGCTGTGAGCTAATTTGAATATTTTTAATTGATTAGTTTATACCCTTTGGGGTGAGCATATGCTGACTATTACTAGTTACTTTCATTTCTTATAGTTGGATGTATATTCTTTATTAATACTATATAGGAATTTGTGAATGATTTATGCCAAAATTAGGTCTGTAATTTGTAGAATCCTCCTTATCACTTTTTTTTAAATACTGTAAAACCACAAGTTCTCTAATAAAAAATAAATGATTTTTTCAGGAAAGATAATTAATATAATAAACACTGAAATACTCTAAGTATAAATATTCTAAGTATGCTATTGATTATGTTTATTATATAATGCTATATTATTATGTAATTATATAATAAACAACATAATCAACAACATACTTAAAAGCAATGATGAATGTTATTGGATTGCTTCTAATGTTATATTTTTTTCATGAGAGTACTTTTTCATACTTCTGCCAGCTATACTCCACCGTTTAACTTGGGGTTCACTGTTTATATTGTACAATTACATGAATTTTTAAAAAATTTATTCTAATAATAGTTATACAACTTAAAATTTTCCCCTTCTACATTCAAATATATAGTTCAATGTCGTTAAATTACATTCCCAAGTTTGTGCTACCAACACTGCCACCATTATCAAAACGTTTCCATCATAATAAAAATAAACTATATTTTAAGCCTTAGCTCCCTATTCCCAACTCCCACTCCATCTCCTAGTAATCTATATTCTAAATTCTGACTCTATGAGTTTGCTTATTCTAATTGGTCCATATAGTTAGTTAATACAACATTTGCTCTTTTGTGTCTGTCTTTGCTCTATGTCATGTCTTTAAGGATCATTCATGTTGTTGGAATTATCGGAACGTCAGATCTTTTTTTTTTGTTTTAACATGGGCAAGCACTGGAAAATGAACCCAGGTCTCTGGCACGGCAGGAGAGAACTCTGCCACTGAGCCACCGTTGCCCACCCTGTCATTCTTTTTCTATGGCTGAAAAATATTCCACTGTATAAATATACCATGTTCTGTTTATCCATTCATTCATTGATAGCATGTGTTGCTTCATATTTTGGCAATTGTGAATAATGCCACTATGAATATCAGAGTGCAACTCAAAACTCTGCTTTCAGTCCCCTAGAAGTGGGACTGTAGTGTCATATAGTATTTATATACTTTCTGAGGAACTACCAAACTGTCTTCCATAGCAGCTGTACCATTTTATATTCCCACCAGCAAAGAATGAGTAATTTTCTTTTTTTATTGATAGTAGCCATTCTAGTGCATGTGAAATGCTATCTCATTTTGCTTTTGACTTGTATTTTCCTAATGTCTAATGATATTGAGCATCTTTTCATGTGCTTTTTGACCTTATGTATATCTTTTTAAAGTATTTTGTCCATTTTTAAATAAAATTTTCTGTCTTTTTGTTATCGAGTTGAAGGATTTCTTTATATATTCTGTGTATTAAACCCTTGTCAGATATATGATTTCCAAATATTTTTTCCCATTATGTAGGTTGTCATTTTACTTTTTTACTTTCACAATTAAGTCCTTTGAGACATAAAAGTCTTAATTTTGATGAGGTCACATTATCTATTTTTTCATTTGTTGCTTCTGCATTGAGTGTAAAGTCCAAGAAGCCATTGTGTAACACAAGGTCCTAAAGAATCTGCCCTCTGTTTTCTTCTGGTACTTTTATTGTTCTGTATCTTATATTTAAATCTTTGATCTCCTTTGAATTGATTTTATCATATGGTGTGATATAGGGGACCACTTTCAATTTTTTGCAGAGATCCAGTTTTCCTAGCATCATTTGTTGAAGAGACTATTCTTCCCAAAATGAATGGTCTTTGGCCTCTTGTCAAAAACGAGTTGGCCAGAATATTAGGAAATTTCTGAATTCTAAATTCGATTCCATTGTATGTATGTCTCTTCTTGTGCCAGAGCCATGCTATTTTGATTACTGTGGCTTTGTAATAAGTTTTAAGATTTTGAAAAGTGTTAGTCCTCCAACTTTATTCCTCTTTATCAAGAAGGCTTTGGCTATTTGGAGCCCATTTATCTTCCATATAATGTGATTATTGGCTTTCCATTTCTGCAAAGAAGTTGATTGAAATTTTGATTGGGATCACATCAAAACAATAAATTGCTCCAGAAAGAATTGACATCTTAACCATATTTAGTTTTCCTATCCATGAACATGAAGTATGCTTCCATTTATTTAGGTTCTTTGATTTCTTTTAACAATGTTTTGTAGTTCTGTGTGTACATATCCTTCTTACTGTTGGATAGACTTAATCCTAGATTTCCGATTCTTTTAGTTGCTGTTGTAAATGAAATTTTTTGCTTGACTTTTTCCTCCAATTGATCATTGCTAGTGTATAGAGACACTGCTGATTTGGGGGTGTTGTTCTTATGCCCCATCACTTTGCTGAATTCATCTATTAGCCCTAGGAGCATTTTGTGGTCAATTTTTCAGGATTTTCGATATATAGTATCATGTCATCTGCAAGTATGGAAAGTATTACTTTTTCCTTTCCAGTTGAGTGCATTTTATTTCATTTTTCTGCCTAGTTGTTCTGGCAGGAACTTCCAGTATGATTTGAATAACAGTGGTGACACTGGTCATCCTTGCATTGTTCCTGATCTTAGGGACGCTTTCAGCCTTTCACCTTTAAAGATGATGTTGGCTGTGCATTTTTATTATATGCCCTTTACCAAAACAGGTTCCCTTCTGTTCCTTGTTATCTAAGTGCTTTTATCATGGAGGGTTCTGCAGTTTGTCAAATGCCTTTTTTGCATTAGTTGATATGATTGTGTGGATATTTTCCTTCATTGTTTTAATGTAGGGTATTACATTAATTGATTTTCTTATGTTTCTTATATTTAACCACCCTTGCAAACACCAAGGTGTATGCACCTTGGTGTATAATTATTTTAATGTGCTGTTGTATTCAATTTGCTAGTATTTTGTTTAGGATTTTTGCATCAATATTAATAAGACATATGGGCCTATAATTTTCCTCTCATATTTTTATCTGGACTGGAATGGGGGTGGTATTGGCCCTGTAGAATGAGTTAGAGAATACTCCCTCCTCTTCAATTTTTTTTGGAAGATTTTGGACAGGATTGGTGCCACTTCTTCTTGGAATCTTTGATAATTTCCCCTGTGATGCCATCTGGTCCTGGGCTCTTCTTTTGGGGGAGGTTGTTAATCACTAATTCAATCTCTTTCCTAGTTATTGGTTTGTTGAGATCTTCTGTTTCTTCTTGAGTCAGTGTAGGTAGTTTGTGTATTTCTAGAAATGTCTACATTTCATCCAGGTTATCTAATTTGTTGGCAAAGTGTTGTTAATAATATCTTTTTTATAGTTATTTTTATGTCAGTGGTATCAGTAGTAATATCCCCTTTCCATTTCTGTTTTAGGTATCTGTGTCCTCCATTTAGCTGTAGCTCGGTCAGTTTTATTGATCTTTTCAAAGAATGAAATTCTGGTTTTGTTGATTCTAACTATTGATTTTTTGTTTGTTTTCTATTTCATTTATTTCCACTCCATTATGTGTTATTTCCTTTCTTCTCCTCACTTTGCCTTTAGTTTGCTCTTCTTTTTCTAATTCTTCACGTTTTGACTTTAGGTCTTTGATTTGAAATGTTTATTTTTAATAGAATCATTTAGAGTTATAAGTTTCCCTCTTAACGCTGCCTTTGCTGCATCGCATAAGTTTTGGTATGTTGTATTTTCATTTTCATTCACCTCAAGATAGTTCTTAATTTTCTCTTGTGATTTGCTCCCTAACCTATTGGTTGTTTAACAGTGCATTACTTCCACGTATTTGTGAATTTTCCATTTCTCCCTCTGTTACTGATTTCTAGCTTCATTCCATTGAGGTCAGAGAAGATACATTGTATGATTTCAATATGTTTGAATTTATCAATACTTATTTTGTGACTTAAGATACCGTCTATCCTAGAGAATGATCCATGCACATTTCAGACGAATGTATATTCTGTTATTGGATGAGATGTCCTATATATATCTATTAGGTCTATTTGGTTTAGAGTTCTGTTCAAGTCTAGTATTTCCTTATTGATCTTCCATCTAGATGTTCTATCCATTATTGAAAACGGTATATTAAAGCCTCCTACTGTTAATGTAGAACTGTCAAATTCTCCCTTCAAATCTGTTAGTATTTTCTTCAAATATTTTGGAGCTCTCCTATTAGGTGCATATGTATTTTTAATTTTTATGTCTTTGTGTTGAATTGACCCCTTTATCTGTATATAATGACCGTTTATCTGTTATAACAGTTTTTCACTTAAAGACTATTTTATCTGATATTAGTATAGCTAACCCAGCCTTCTTTTAGTTACTGCTTGTGTGGCATATTTTTTTTTCCATACTTTCACTTTCATGAATTGAAGATGAGTCTCTGCTAAACAGCAAATAGTTGATGCATGTATTTTTATACATTGTGCCAATCACTGTCTTTTGACTATGGATTTTAATTTATTTACATTTAAATTCACTATTGATAATGCAGAATTTTCTTCTGCAATTTTGTTATTTACTCTTCATAAGTTTTATGCCGTTCTTGTCCCTCAATTCATCCATTAAGGCCTACTTATTTATTTATATGATTTTTTTGTATTGTACCATATTGAGTCCCTTCTCATTCCTATCTGGATATATTTTTTCATATATTATCTTTGTAGTCACCATGGGATTAAAATTTAACATCTTAAATATCTAACAATCATATTTGATTTAATACCAATTTGACTTCAGTAAAAACACATAAACTTTTCCTATACCCCTCCAGCCCACACTTTTTTATTATTATATCTTTTTATATTATATGTCCCAAACCATAGATTTATCATTACTTTTTTTGCATTTGCATTTCAGCATCTGTGAGAAATAAGAAGTGGAGTTATATACCAAAAAATACATATAATACCACTGGCATTTATAATTACTAATATGGTTACCTTACCAGAAGTCTTTATTTCTTTATGCCATCTTGAACCACTGTCTCTTGTCCTTTCCTTTCAGTTTAAAGAACTCCATCCAGCATTGCTTGTAGGGCAGACCTAGTGAGGAAAGTAAAAGCTAGCCCCCTTAGATTTTGCTTATCTGAGCATACTTTAATCTCTCCCTCATTATTTTTTTTAATTTTTATTGATACAACGATGTACAAGCACATACATTCTTAACATACAAACATTCCATACATGGTGTACAATCAATGGCTCATGATATCATCACATAATTGTATATTCATCACCGTGATCATTTTTGAGGACTTTTGCATCACTCCAGAAAAAGAAATAAAAAGAAAAAAAACCTCATACATATCATACCCCTTACCCCTCCCTCTCATTGACCACTGGTCTATCTAATATATATATATATTTTTATTTTAACATTTGTTCCCCCTATTATTTATTTACTTTTAATCCATATGTTTTACTCATCTGTCCCTACCATAGATAAAAGGCGCATCAGACACAAGGTTTTCACAATCACACAGTCACATTGTGAAAGCTATATCATTACACAATCATCTTCAAGAAACATGACTGCTGGAACACAGCTCTACAGTTTCAGGCCCTTTCCTCTAGCCTACCTAATACACCTTAATCTAAAAAGGGTATCTATATAATGCGTAAGAATAACCTCCAGGATAACCTCTCGACTCTGCTTGAAATCTTTCAGCCACTAGCACTTTATTTTGTCTCATTTCTCTCTTCCCCATTTCATTCAAGGTTTTTGCAATCCCTTGAAGGTAAGTCCCAGCTCATTCTTGGATTTCTGTCCCACGTTGCCAGGGAGGTTTACACTGCTGAAAGTCATGTCCCACATAGAGAGTCTCCCTCATTTTTTGAAAGAAAATCTCACCAGATATAAAAATCTTATTTGACAGTTCTTTTCTTTCAGCACTTTAGTTATTTCAACTCACTGCCTTCTTGGCTCTGTGGTTTCTGTGAGATTTAATTGGGACTCCCTTGTACATAAAACGCTGCTCTCCTCTTGCAGCTTTCAGAACTCTCTTCTTGTCTTTTCATTCGTTTCATCAGTGAGCAGCACAATGTATTCTTCTCCAACCTTATCCTGGTTGGTGTTCTCTAGGCTTCTTTGATGTGCATATGCGTGTCTTTTGCTATGCCTTGGGAAGTTTATTATTTATTATTTATTTGACTATTCCTTCTGCTGCTTTCTCTCTTTCTTCTCCTTTTGGGACTTGAATTATGTGCATATTACTATGCTTGATGGCATCCCAAATTTAATTTTGGGGGAAGCTATTTTTTTCACTTCTTAAAATTATTATTTTCTTTCTGTTCTTCAGCCTGATCCATTTCAATTATCTTGTCTTCAAGTTCAGTATTTCTTCTTCCAGCTCCAATCTGCTGTTGAAACCCTCATGGGAATTCTTCATCTTACTTATGGTCTTCAACTCCAGTAGTTCTGCTTGGTTCCTTTTTAAAGTTTCTCTATCTTTACTGCGGTTCTCATGTTGTTCATTCCTTGTTTTCCTGATATCCTATAGTTCTCCTTTTGTATTTTCTTCATCTCCTTGAACATATTGAAGATCAAGTTTTAAAAATCTCTTTATCAGATATGTCCACAGTCTAGTTTTCTTTCCTGGTGTGTTCTGGATTTTTATGGTCTTCCTTTGGATGGGCCCTCATTTCCTTTTTTGCGTGTGTGGTGGTTTGAAGCTGTCTGTACCCCAGAAAAACATGTTCTTAATTCTAATCCATTCCTGTGAGTGGGGAGCCATTGTAAGTAGGACGTTTTGATGAGGTTACTTCCGTTAAGGTGTGGCCTACCTCATTCAGGATGGTCTTCATCCTATTACTGCAGTCCTTTATAAGAATGGATAGAGAGAGAATGCATATGCACCAAAGATAAGGGAGAGACCAGCAGATACTGCCATGTGCTTTGCTGTGTGGCAGAGGAGTCAAGGATCACCAGCAGCCAGTCTTCCAGAAGAAAGCACCTTGATTATGCCTTGATTTGGACATTCTCTCATCCTCAAACTGTAAGCTAATAAACTCTCATTGTTTAAGCCAACTCATTTCATGGCATCTGCTTTCAGCAGCCAAGGAAACTAAAACAGTCTTGTAATCTTTTGTTGTTCTATGTGCATTTTAATATTTTTAAATGTTGACTCTGGAATTTATTCCCTGAGATGTCTGCTTCTTGAATTTGTAACCAGCTGGCAGTATGACAGAGATTTTCATGAGTGTCAACCCTCCTATCAGGAAGGTCCATCCAAGGCAAAGGCCAGGAGCAGGGTCTTCCCTGTCTATTCTGGGTCTCTGTCCTGTCCCAGGCTTTTGCTTGCTAGTGGCTAAAGAGTTCCCCTATTTATAGGTGTTTCAGTTCCCTCTCTACTTCCCAGGAGACAGCCCTTTTCCTTCTCAGATGACCAGGCTGGACTTAAAGTAGGTAAGCCTTTGCTCCAAGTGTCCACCACAATTGTTTCTTATACTTCTTTCTTTGTCTCAAGTTGCTTTGGCCTGAGAGCCAAATTCTTGGAGGGGGCAGCAGGAAAAGTGCTTCTCAGCGGGAACAGGCCAGGGTCCCACAGATGGAGTGGCAGGAGGCTCCAAGCTGGTGGAGAGGGGATGAGGGGGGACCAGGAAGGGCAGCAGGAGCTCCTTTCACAGCTCCCCAAAGCTGTGCTTTCTTGACCTGCACAGCAAATGCAATGACCTTCACCTGACCTTCATAGATCTGAGGAGGTGTCCCATGTTTAAGTCTCTTCCACGGCTTTTTTACTGGGGCCAATGGCAACACCGGCCACCCTCAGAGCTTGGCCCCCAGCGATCGGGATTAGCTAATCCAAAACTGTGATCAGTGATTGGCCTGTACCCTACCTGAATCTTGAGGAAGTGTATTTTTATGTCCCTTTCTGGCATCAACAAGCTATGTCAGGGGTTGTTCCCCACTGCTGCCTGCCCCAAGAGTGGAGACTGGGCAATGGTAACTGGTGCATGGAAAGTGCAGTTTCTTGGTTCATACTCTAATTTACCAGCCACTTCCTCTTACTCTTCCATGGATGCTGTACAGTGTTCTGGTAGACTCCAAAGTTTGATCGATTCACACAGTTCCTGCCTGCTTAATGGTTATTCTGATGGAGAGACCGGTTCAAGGAGCTCCGTTCTCTGCCATCTTCCCAATCCTTTCTCTTCTTCCCACTTTTGAAAATCATAACAGCTGTCACGTCCTACCTCCTCCAGCATCTGTCTGATTCTCCTTGGTTCCGCAGTGATTACTAGTTGCTGATGCACAGACTCCCCCAGAAAATTATCATCATGTCCTAAAACACAACCAGTTTAGAATAGGAAACTTACAATTAAAGACATAAACTCTTTTATTTTCTCTTCACTTATGCTGGAACTAAATTATTTTTAAAGGACTCCTCAGTCAGAGAAGAAAAATATCATTCCTTCACCAATATTTATTAAACTCATTATATAACTGACGTTTGAGAATTTTCCATGAATTGATATTGATAATAACCCCCTGAAAAAATATGTTTTTGTATCTCATGTCTGTATTTAGCACAATGTTTCCTTTAATAGCACTGTTTATAAAGTTTATGGCAACTTCTCAAGAATTTTCACGTAAATACCTAATTTAATCCTGACAAAATTTCTATCACATTTGCACTAACTCTCAGATAAGAATCTGAGTTTTCCTGAAATTGAGTGCGTTACTAAATATCACACAGAACTTCAAAGACAGAAAATGGATGGCATCAAGTCTAATGCATCACAGCTTATATCCACCTACCTAATAAGTTTTTCTTAGCCTTAGTATAAGCCAAAGTTCACTTATGTATGGCTCTTGTGTTAGTATTAATAATTTTGTAGTGAGAAAAGTACAGAATTTTTAGTTTTATTTTGAGAACTCCATTTTTGAAAGTGTTCTCTTTTTTTTTTTTTCCTTTGTGCACCCTTTTGGTGTCAGAACTGGAAATCTCATCAATCTTTTATCTAATTAAAAATAAAAAGTTTTCCTGGCATTTGAGCCACACATCTCATCCTGTCCCACTTCCTTGACTCTCAGTATCTTTCTGATGGTATGGCCACTTTCTCCAAGGAATCCATTGTTTCTACTTCATTCGTCAACTTTGTTTGGAAAATCAGAATGTGATCCAGAAATAAGTCTTTTTCCTCCTCTTTTAAGACATTGTAGCAAGGCAAGTAAAAAACTGATCAGAATCTCTGCTTTGAGCTGGATCATGAGGTTTAGCTCGCTCTTCTCACTGTCCAAAGAAACCCTGCTCATGTCGGGGTCATCTTTCTCTCTAAATGAAATGACCTTTGTTCCTGTAATATTTTCTTTTCATCCAACAGCTCCTCACTCTACATCTACCCTCAGATTTGTAGAGGTCTTCACTAGGTGTGTCAGTCAGCATTCACCCAAGGAAGAAGAACCATGAGTATTATGGACTAAGGGATGTACTCTAGCAAGCAGACCTTACGTGATTGGGGGGAAGTAGCAGAAACAGGGTGTGGAAGGAGGAGTTGGAGGATTAGAGAAAAGTGGTTCGCCTGAAGCCAGGCAAATCCAGCAGCTGTTGTGGAACTAAAAGAAAAGTGGTAGACAAATCGATGGAGCTTTTGTTGATACGTCTTGGGGTGGGCTTTGGGTTCTGCTGGTCAGCCATGCTAGCATATAAGAGAAGAGGGTGGGGAATGGAGAAGAATGAGGAGAGGCTGCAATCTGCCTTTATGTATGTTGTTCATTGGCTTTAACCTTAGTGGTCTTGGAGAGTTAAAAGCTGCTGCTCACTTTCACCTTCCAAATCTTGCTCAAATTTCCCCTTTGGCCAGTTGTGCATAGAGCCTACTGGAGAGTGTATATGGAAAATGTAGTCCAGCCTAGCCAAGTTGACATAGTACAAAGCTACCACACTAGGAGATACCTTTTTAATATTGAGTTCTTATATTCTCCCTTCTACAAGTTTGGGTTCTTTGAGTTTCCGTTTCATGTTTCAATTTTTAATTTTATTAGACATGTAACTCTTTACTAATCACTTTAATGTATCTTAAACTGTATTCTTAACCATATGCTAACTGCTTGCATTTGTACCTGTCTCTTTGGATTACTCTGATCTATTTTGTGCTTTAGCAACCAATTCCAGTCACAGTTCCACACCGTTCTATAAACAGTTCATTTTAAAATCTGTTATGGCAAGTTCTCCTCTCAACATCCATACTTTCCTTTCTAGTTGTGGGTAATATCATGCAGTTCCTCTTCCAGATGTATTCCAGAATTATTTTGTCTTTATCCCCACCCTGAAAGTTTTAGGAATATTTTTTCAGACTTGAATTCAAATTTTATATTAATAGCAAAAGAATTTATCTCTTTCAAACATTGAATATCTTTATTAAAATCATGTACAGATCTGTCATCATTTTTTAAAATATTTTTATTGATAAAACAACATACAAACATTCCATACATGGTGTACAATCAATGTCTCACAATATCGTCACATAACTGTGCATTCATCACCATGATCATCCTTTGAACATTTGCATCACTCCAGAAAAAGAAACAAAAAAGAAAAAATGTAATATACATCATACCCCTTACCCCTCCCTGTCATTGACCACCAGTAATTCCATCTACCAACTTTATTTTAACCTTTGTCCCCCGTTATTTGTTTATTTTTTACCCATATTTTAAACTTTTTTATTGTATAATATAACATATATACAAAGCAAAGAAAGAAAAAAGCAATAGTTCTCAAAGCACTCTTCATAGATTTGGTGGGCTATTTCAGCACTCTTGATTCTATTCCATTGGTCAGTGCTTCTGTCTTTGTGCCGGTGCCATGCTCTTTTGACCACTGTGGCTTTACAATAGGTTTTAAAGTCAGGGGGTGTTGATCTTCCTGCTTCATTGTTCTTTTTTAGGATGCTTTTAGCTATTCAGGATCTCTTTCCCTTCCAGATGAATTTGGTAGTTAGCTTTTCCAAATCTTCAAAGTAGGCGTTGGACTTTTGATTGGTACTGTGTTGAATCTGTAGATCAACTTGGGGAGAATTAACATCTTAACTATATTTAGCCTTCCTATCCATGAGCAGGGAATGTCTTTCCATCTATTTAGATCTCCTTTGATTTCTTTTAGCAATGTATATAGTTTTCTGTGTTCAAGTCCTTTATATCCCTAGTTAAAAGTTCATGCCTAAGTATTTGATTCTTTTAGTTGCTATAGTGAATGGAATTTTTTCTGTAACTGACTCCTCAGCTAGCTCACTGCTTGTGTATAGAAATGTTACTAATTTTTGCACATTAATTTTATATCCCACCACCTTGCTGAATTTGTTTATTAGATCAAGTAACTGTGCTATAGATATGTCAGGATCTTCCAAGTACAGTATCATATTATCTGCAAAGAATAAGAATTTTACTTCTACCTTTCCAATTTGTATGCCATTTCTTTCTTTTGTCCTGCCTGATTACTCTAGCTAGAACTTCTAGCACAATGTTGAATAATAGTGGTGGCAGTTGGCATCTTTATCTTGTACCTGATTTAAGTAGGGAAGGCTTTTAGGCTCTCTCCACTGGGTACAAAGCTGGCTATCAGTTTTTTATATATTCCCTTTATCATATTGAGGTAGTTACCTTTGAGTCCTGTGTTTTGGAGTGTTTTTATCAGAAAAGGATGCTGAATTTTGTCGAATGCTTTTTCAGCATCAATCGAGATGATCATGTGCTTTTTCACTTTTGATTTGTTAATGTGCTGTATTACATTAATTGTTTTTCATGGTTTGAACCATCCTTGCATTCCTGGTATAAACCCCACTTGGTCATAGTGTATAATTCTTTTAATATGCTTTTGGGTACTATTCGCTAATATTTTATTGAGAATTTTTGCATCTATGTTCATTAAGGAGATTGGCCTGTAGTTTTCCTTTCTTACAGCATCTTCACCCGGTTTTGGTATTAAAATGATATTAGCTTCATAAAATGAGTTAGGTAGAGTTCCTTTTTTCCTCGATTTTTTGGAAAAGTTTGAGCAGGATTGGTGTTAGTTCTTTATGGAATATTTGATAAAATTTCCCTGTGAAGCCATCTGGCCCTGGGCTTTTCTTTGTAGGAAGATTTTTGATGACTGATTGTTCTCTTTACTTGTGATGGGTTTGTTGAGATCTTCTATTTCTTCCTGAGTCAGTGTAGCTTGTTTGTGTGTCTCCAGGAATTTGTCCATTTTATCTAAGCTGTCTAGTTTGTTGGCATATGGTTGTTCATAGTATCCTCTTATGATTTCTTTTATTTCTTAAGGGTCTGTGGTAATGTACCCCTTCTCATTTCTGATTTTGTTTATTTGCATCCTCTCTCTTTTATTCTTTGTCAGTCTTGCTTAGTGGCCCATCAATTTTGCTGATTTTCTCAAAGAACCAACTTTTGGTTTTATTGATTCTTTCTATTGTTCTTTTGTTCTCCTATTCATTTATCTCTGCTTTAATCTTTGTTATTTCCTTTCTCCTATTTGCTTTGGGGTTAGTTTGCTGTTCTTTACCAAGTTCCTCCAGGTTTGCTGTTAAGTCCTCGATTTTTGCTCTTTCTTGTTTTTTAATATAGGCATTTAAGGCAATAAATTTCCCTCTCGGCATAGCCTTTGCTGTATCCCATAAGTTCTGATAAGTTGTTTCTCATTTTCATTCATCTCCAGATAGCTAGTGATTTCTCTATCAATTTCTTCTTTGACCCACTGGTTGTTAAAGAGTGTGTTATTAAATCCATATATTTGTGAATGTTCTCATTCTTTGATGGTTATTGAGATCCAGCTTCATCCCATTGTGATCAGAGAAAGTGCTTTGAATAATTTCAATATTTTTAAATTTACAAAGTCTAATTTCTCTGATATTAGTATAACTACTCCTGCTTTGTTTTGGTTACAACTTGCATGGAAAATCTTTTTCCATCTTTCACCTTTCAATCTATTTTTTTATCTTGTGTCTAAGATGAATCTCTTGTAAGAAGCATATAGCTGGATTATGTTTCTTAATCCATTCTGCCAATCTGTATCTTTTAATTGGTAAATTTATTCCATTAACATTCAAAGTTATTACTGAGAGGCATTTCTTGATTCCACCATCTTACTTATTTTATTCATCAGATCTATATGTTCTTTTCCCTC
>PVIY010020977.1:0-43170 GCA_004026745.1 Myrmecophaga tridactyla
CATTCCTAGATTATACCATCTCAGTTTTTTTCATCTATCTTTCTTTGTGATTACATTTATGCCCCCAGCCCACCTCCCTCTATCATTCTCACACTCAGCTTCATTCAGTGTTTTAACATAATTGTATTGCAGTTAGGTAGTATTGTGCTGTCCATTTCAAAGTTTTTATATTCAGTCCTGTTGCACAATCTGTATCCCTTCAGCTCCCATTACCCAATATCTTACCCTATTTCTATCTCCTGATGATCTCTGTTACCAACGAAATATTCCAAGTTTATCCACTAATGTCAGTTCATATCAGTGAGACCATACAATATTTGTCCTTTTGTTTTTGGCTAATCACACTCAGCATAATGTCCTAAAGGTCCATCCATGTTGTTACATACTTCATAACTTTATTCTGTCTTACAGCTGCATAATATTCCATCGTATGTATATGCCACAGTTTGTTTAGCCTCCTGTCTGTTGATGGATATTTTGGCCATTTCCGTTTCTTGGTAAATGTAAACAATACTGCTATAAACATTAGGGTGCAAATGTCCATTTGTGTCCTTGCCCTCATGTCCTTTGAGTAGAGACAGCATATAGATGGGTCATGTTTTTTAATCCATTCTGTCAGTCTATGTCTTTTGATTGGGGAGTTTAGTCCATTAACATTTAATGTTATTACTGCACATGTAGTACTGTCTTCCACTATTTTGCCTTCTGGATTTTATATGTCATATCTAATTTTCCTTCTTTTTACCTTTCCTCATAGTCTTCCTTTCTACACTCTTCTCCACACCTCTCTCTTCTGTCTTTTCATATCTGTCTTTAGTACTCCCTTTAGTATTTCTTGTAGAGCTGGTCTCTTTGTCACAAATTCTCTCAGTGATTTTTTTTGTCTGAAAAATGTTTTAAGTTCTCCCTCATTTTTGAAGGGCAATTTTTCTGGATATAGAATTCTTGGTTGGGAGTTTTTCTCTTTTAATAATTTAAATATGCCATCCCACTGCCTTCTCACCTCCATGGTTTCTGCTGCAAGATCTACACATAGTCTTACCAGGCTTCCCTTGTACATGATGGATTGCTTTTCTCTTGCTGCTTTCAAGATTCTTTCTTTCTCTTTGAACTCTGACATTCTGATTAGCAAATGTCTTGGAGTACGTCTATTTGGATCTATTTTCTTTGGGGTATGCTGCAATTCTTGGATCTGTAATTTTAAGTCTTTCATAAGACTTGGGAAATTTTCAGTGATAATTTCCTCCATTAGTTTTTCTTCCTACTCTTCCTTTCTCTTCTCCTTCTGGGACACCAACAATACGTATATTCATGCACTCCATATTGTTTTTCAGTTCCCTGTGTCTTTGCTCATATTTTTCCATTTTTTCCCTATATATTTTTTTCTTGCCAGATTTCAGATGTTCCATCATCCAGTTCACTAATCCTATGTTCTGTCTCTCGAAATCTACCATTGTAGGTTTCCATTGTTTTTTTTCCCATCTCTTCTACCTTGCCTTTCATTCACATAAGTTCTGTGATTTGCTTTTTTCAGACTTTCGATTTCTTCTTTTTGTTCATTCCTTGCCTTCTTTATATCCTCCCTCAATTCATTGATTTGGTTTTTGATGAGGTTTTCCATGTCTGTTCATATATTCTGAATTAATTGTTTCAGCTCCTATATCTCATTTGAATTGTTGGTTTTTTCCTTTGACTGGGCCATATCTCAGTTTTCCTAGTGTGATTTGTTATTTTTTGCTGGCATCCAGGCATTTAATTACCTTAATTAGTTTATTCTGGAGATTGCTTGCACTTCTTTTACCTAGGGTTTTCTTGTTGGATGAATTTGTTGTTTGTTTATCTGTTTTTTGACATACAGTTCAGTTTTATCTGGACGTCTAGCTTAAGTTTTGTTTAACAGAGGAAAATTTTTCAGTTCTTGTTTTCTTGTTTCTTGCTCTGCTTGTATGGTGCCTTTCACCCCACACTTAGCAGGCTCTTCTTAGGTATAATAGACCCCAGCTGGATTTTCCCGGACCAAACTGGCTTCCTATCAGGAGGAAGGAGTCACCTGCATCTGTTTTCCCTGAGGGTGAGACCCAGCAGGTTGAAAGACATTCCTCTGAAGTCTCTGGTCTCTGTTTTTTCTTATCCTGCCCAGTATGTGGTGCTTGTCTGTGTGCAGGTCCCACCAGCATAAGATCATGTGGTACCTTTAACTGTGGCAGAGTCTCTCTGCTGGGGGCATGGTGGAGACAAAAGAGAGTTTGTAGGCTCATTGTAATGGCTTCAAATTACCAAGCCCTAGTTTCTGAGTTCACTGAGGGAAGGATCCCACCTGAGTTGGGCTTCACCCCTCTCCTGGGGAAGGCACAGTCTCCAGACAAGCCCTCATACAAGCTTGTTTTCGCCTATGCCTGGGGCAGTTGAAGCCTGGGAAGCCCTGCCACTGTATCCAAAGGCAATCAAGCACTGTTAGAAACACAGCCAAAAAAACCTCTGTTTCCTTCTCTTTTTTTTTTTTCTTTTTCTGTCAGCACTGACCCCTTGGCGCCAGGGCAAAAATGAGTGACCTCCACTTTGACCAGGTTCACCTGAGCTGGGGACCTATTTTTAGTAGTCAGAACTTGTTAATTAATTCCATAAATGGTGTTTGTTTAGGCTCAGCCTTGCTGCAAGTCAAGTCTCTTTCCTTTCCCCTCTCAGAAGCCGCCTTTGGGGAGGGGCGCTGGCTGCTGCGGCTTGGGGAACTCAAGGTTATGGGGGGCTCATAGCCAGTACAGTTTGTCCAGACTGGGGTATGCTGTGTGTCCAGTCACTAACGTGGCCACAGGAACTGTTCTCTACTGTTTCTAGTTATTTAGTAGTTGTTCTGGAGGATGAACTAAAATGCTCATGTTGTTAAGCCACCATCTTGACCCGGAATTCCTTTTCCATATATTTTCAAAATAAAAGTGAACTACATGCTGGAGACCTGGATTTGATTGCTGGAGACCTGGGTTCAATTCCTGGTGCCTGCCAATGAAGAAAGAAAAGAAAAAGTGAACTGCAATGCAATCTATCTTTTACTAAAATCCAGAAACTCTGTTTACCAGGTTATCTACAAACTCCAAACACTAATCAAGCATGGAAATTATGGGACATGATAGCAACATAATTAACACTATTACATCTAACTCATTCTCCTGTGTATACACTCAAACCAGTCCACATAAACTAGATTTAAACTCTGAATGTATAATTGCTTGCATTATTGTGTCTCTTAAAATTCTATATACACTGATTTAAAAAATAAATGTATCCCTGTCCTATAGGTTCACCTAGAACCCCCTATTGAAATGGGCTTCCATAACCTTATTGAGTTAGGCAAGTCTTCTCAAAGCAGTAGACTATTATGAGATGCATTAACCATCTTAGTTCAATTCTTATTTAATATTGTGTTTGTAAAAAAGACAGTTGTTCCCCTGTGAGGTAGCTCCTCCCCTTTGCCCCTGCACTTGCCCTTGGACTGGGTCCTGTGTTCAGTGGGTCAGAGGTCCCCCCATTCCACCCAGAACCCCCAATATAGAGAGGTTCCAGGCAGCCTCACAGGGCATTTCCCTTGCAGAGTCTCTGCCCAGGCTTATTGGCTTGTCTTCACTTCACCCTTTAGACATGCCACATGCTACTGACACATATCTTAAAAGTGGATTGTCCTTAATGTCTCAGTGTATTTTGCAGGCAGAACAAATGCTAGAATCTATGGAACTCCCAGGTCCCTGCTGTAGTGAGAATTTTCATCGTTTTATTCAAAATTCTCCAGAAAAGAACGATGTTAATAAAATATAAACCATTGCAAAAAAAAACAAAGACAAAAACAATAAACAACTTTAAGTAAATGGAAAGTCGTGCCACAATCAAAGATAGTATTGGCTAATCATATTTTTGATAAAGATCTTCTATAAAAAATAAAGTATACTTTCCCAAAATGAAAAGAAGATATGCAAGTAAGATTAAAAATTACTTGAATTTTGTGACTGCACATTTCATCAAAATGCATGAGCGCCTAAGAGTTTTTATGAGAGAAATTCAAATTTTTGCACACAGTGAATCAAATAACATGTGGATAATTTTATCCCTTTAGTGCCCTTCTAATTTGTGGTCACATCAGAGAACAGCTGCCCAAAAAGAACTACTGGGCTGAATGTAAATTCTCACATGTACTTTACTCATAACACCAACACATGCAAACACACATACACACACATGTGCATCCACACATAAAGACACACACAGAGTCACATACTTATTATTGTCATAAAGCAAAAGAACCTACGTACACAAATACAGACTTGCATATGCATGTACACATATACGCATATTGCCCATGCAGGGACACTATGACATTCAAACCATATCCTACACATAACAATGAACACACCCAGAGATAATCACCTGTACATTTTCCCAAGCACACGTTCACACATGACTGCACACAGGCACACCTGAAATCTCTGATATTTATAATACCAATAATAGCCATACTTATAAACATATAAGAAAACACACATGCATGGAAACACAGGCAGATATTACATATGCTTCCTCACAGTTAATATGTCTACAACACATGCACATGTACACAGACATATACATGGGCATGTGCATAGGCTCATACATATGTGTATCCATGCACACACAAAGATACATACAAACACAAATATATACATGCTATGTCTGATTATTGCAGCAAGATTTGTTGTACCTCCAAGATGGAGAGTGTTTAGACTGTCTCTTATACAGTAACAGCAGACCATATCTTTAGATATCAGACTGCTCAGTTTGATGAAGTCTGTGCATACGGACAAGTACCCTGTCATGTGACTCAGTTCCAGACTTAGAATAGTTTATTCCACCAGATTTCACAGTGAACAATTCCTTCCTTGAGGCTCTTGTGTTCCAGCCTGCCGCATTCACTACATTTGGTGGTAGAAAAGTTATATGCAGAAGACTTGTCAAAGAACTTCACTGACCTTCTTTCCTTCTTCACCACAGCCTTAGACAGCCCTTACTACACTTGAGCTGTGTTCCTGTGGAGAGTAGACAGGAGTGGGGGAATTCCCCCCAAGAGCGCAAAGCCCCAGCTTCAGCTACGTACTTGCATTTACCTGTATCCATTGTTACCAAGAAGCCCATTTTACAGCCCCCATCATTGGTGAAGGAGCTAGGTTCACACACACATAAACACATGTGCATACACACATAAGATTCACACAGTCCCATACCTATTACATCTATAAAGCACACCCACATATATACAAAAATATAGATCTGCACACACATATACATGTATACACATGCACAAATTTCACATGCATGCATAATTTGATATTCAAACCATAAACGTCCCCATACTCAGAAGCACACCCCAGAGATAATTGCATATTCCCACATGCACATTCTCACACACCTGCACTCAGGCACACAGGGACACACTGACATTTATAATATCAATAATACCCACACTTACAAACATACAAGGATACACAAACACATGGAAACCTAAGTAGACATCACAAATGCATACTTACAGTTAATATGTCTATAACCCATGCACATGTGGATATACACATACATGAACATGTGCACAGGCTTCTCTGTACACATTTGTGCAAACATATAAATGCAAATGTACATGTGCTATTTATGATTATTCAGCATTGGTTCCAAATTTATAATTCTCCCTGTTTCCCATAACATGGCTATTTCCCCACCATGTGGATCCTAGGCTCACTGGTCATTTAACAAATATAACAAAAGAAATTAGAGCCATCTGAGATTTGGGAAATGTGTGCATGTTGGGCTTCCCTTTACCTGCAATGCCATGGGTCAGGAACACATGGATGATCACATACAAAAAGTCTAGCCATCACTTACCCTCCTCTGATAGTTGAGAGGACATTGTGGTTATAAAGCCCAGCAAGACATTATTCTCGGTGACACTGAACCCTGAGTGAGTGCAGAACCCAGGAGGACACTGGTCTGGGAGTCCCACTGTGGGGAAAAGACAGTTGTTAATCAAGGAGTTGGGGGCCAAAAACAATGACCTTGGCTGGGGAACATAGTCCCTGCAGGTCAGCGTCTGCAAAGTGCCTCCTGGTCATCTCCTCTTGGAAGGGGACATTTCCAGGGTGATGTTTGCCTGCCCACCTCTGCAGTGGTATGAGTCTGTGAGAATTTTCATCTTTTTATTCAAAATTCTCCAGAAAAGAACGAATGTTAATAAAATATAAACCATTGCAAAAAAATACAAAACCAATAAACAACTTTAAGTAAATGGAAAGTCTTGCCACAATCAAAGGTAGTATTGGCTAATCATATTTTTGATAAAGATCTTCTATAAAAAATAAAGTATACTTTCCCAAAATGAAAAGCAGATATGCAATTAAGATTAAAAATTACTTGAATTTTCTGACTGCACATTTCATCAAAATGCATGAGTGCCTAAGAGTTTTTATGGGAGAAATTCAAATTTTTGCACAATGGTCTACTGCTTCATGCACTGCAAAATGGATACTAGTAATCAACTTTAGAACTGATAAGAAAAAGCGGAAACATTTGGGAAATAAATGATAATTATAATACACCAAAAATATGTTGTTTCAGTGTTAACTAAATATGTAACATTTATATAACTGTTCAAATACCTGGATTTATATATGTGAATTATATATATACCATAATATCAATAATATATTATGAGATAAATAATATAATGATGAAATCATTAATTACTATAAAGGAGGGAAAAAGTGCAAAAAATAAGCAGAGGGAAGCACATAATTAAGATAGAAGAAGAAATAAATGAAATAGAGCAGAAAGCATCAATTAAAAAAGACAAGAGCTAGTTTAATGACATAATTCAAATTGTTAAGGCACTATCTAAAGTGACCAAGAGAATAGCAAAAATACAACTTATCAATATGGTGCCTGAAAACAGAATGTCATTATGCATACTACAGGAAATAAAACAGAAAATAAGATAATATTTTATTGTCTAAAATGCACACAAAAACACTGGAAGTTAAATAGGATGAACGATTCAATGATGCCCACCCAATATCAAAACATTCAGGATTTACAGATCATTTTAACATTTCCATATCTAATAAGTAATTGCAATATTCATAAGTAAATTTACTATTAAGCAAAAAATCTATGGCTCTTTGTTTTTTCCTGGCAAATTATTTTAAATGCTAATGAGAAAAGTTAGTGTCTATCTCGGTTTAAATCAATCTATAAACACATAAAGCGGGGAAGTCATCGAATAATTCATGATAATAGGATGGTACAAATAAAATGTGAAAATGTCACTATGTAAAGAAAATTATAGGCCAATCTTACTTATAATTTTACAAGAAAGATACTCGACACAGCATCCAGTGATGAAGATGTGTGGCTCAAAAACATTGGAAAATGCGCTCATTTAATTTGCCATATTCATAAAATAAACAGGGAGAGTTTATATTCTACTCAATAGGTGCAGAAAAAGATATTGTCAAAATCAACATCTATTCATGAGTCTAAGTCATGTCAAATTTGCAAGAAAAAGGAGCGTTCCTAATTGAGGAAGGGCTTCTACTATAACCCTATTGCAAAAATGAAATTTAATACCAAATTTTGCCACTTTCCTTCCAGACACCCATCCAGAAGAGGAGGATGAGCAAAAGTAAAACTAAATTCATTAAATGAAAGTTTGTTTTATGAAACTCTGCATTTCTGTTGAAATTCAGATAAAAATGACCAGGTATTGGAAGATTTCAGAAGGACTTAAAAGGGATGTTTTCTGTTCATCAGGGAAGGAAAATATTAGACCTTGAGAGGAAAACCAACCCAAACTTCCCAGAATTTGAACCCAGATCACTGGGGTTGATCCCCTGGGCTTGATGGGTCCTGGACACATCTTCAAGTAGAGCCCTCCCCTGCCTGCACTGCAGGAGCAGTTGGTATCTGCATTTACATGTTCACACCATCACTTCTATTTCCCATAATGTTACATGGAAGTGACCTCATCATATACAGACTGATGGGCAGAGAAAACTGGTTCTTGGAGCTGCCTCTGGTGTCAGAGTCATGTATAGAATGATAGGTTATCCATACCATCACTATCAGCACTGATGCATCCTACCTAGGATGCCCCTTTGGGGCTAGAAGTTTCACCTTCAGCAATAATAACAGAGTGTGATGGAGAACACAGACAGTGCAGGTGAAGGAAGGGATGTGTGAGGGCTTCTGTTCTGAACCTCATTCCGGCAACTGCACCTGTGAGAGGACATCTGGAAACAGGAAATGATCTGATTCACCCACTTCATGAAACTCATTTCCATCTGCAACAATCCCAATTCCTAGGAGACGCTGACAGCTGAGGTCTCACACAGGACGTGGTTGTACCAAAATGATTTCATGTTCTTTGAGATAAAACCCATGAATACCACAAATATATATGTAGAGAGATGAGGCACCTGGCCGAGTAGCAGCTGCAATGACTCTCAGGAGGCCAGAGTGTGCTTTCTATGTGAAAGGCATTTTGTGTAATAAGAGGGGAGAAGTTGACTGGTGTGGTTCCTCTCTCTCAGCCCTTTTGTTGCTTTCCAGGGAACCTTTATGTACACTGATCACAGGCCAGAACACAAAGTTTTGTGGCATTAAGTAAAACATTCATGGCATTATATGTTGTTTTCTAATGGTCAGGATAATTTTTTGCATGTGAACATGAATTTTTCCTTCTAATTAGGAAGAAGTTCTCTTGGCATTGAGAAGGCAGTAAATAAATGCATTTTAAATGAATGAATATGTTCACAGATAAAAGGGAGATGATTGCATTGCATACCCAGAAACCATGTTGGATAGGGACATATAAAGTTTAATTTCCATAGGGACATTTTGTCCAAGTCCCAAGATTTCTTCTTTGTCACTTGGAACAGAGGAATACGTGGACTAGCAGGGGATATGAAATAACCCAGTATTAGTGGGAGCTCTGGCCATCTGCACAATTCCTGGTCACATCTGCTTCTGTCTTGATTTCTTGTAAAAAGAGACCACCATTACCTCCTTGGGCCCTCTGGTGTTTCCTAGCACAGCAGAATGCACTCCAATGTCCTTAGGTCACTGACGCTCACCTGTTAGTGCTCCTGCTCTGGAGAGTCCCTGTGCATCTGTTATCAAACCTGAGGGCTGTTCTGTGGCTGGTGATCCCACCACTGTCATTCCTGCCCACTTAGCTGAGCCTTTCCCCTGGAATTTTGAATACGGGAAGAAGAATGGAAAAGGGAGCCAGTTATCTTACATATGAAGCTGTGTTCTGGAAGGATGTCACCACCCCTGGCCTGGATATCAGCAGGTACACCTGGGCCCTCACCACCAGAGTCTGGTACATTCATTCTCTACACACAAGATGTTTTGATGATAAAGTATTTCCCAGTCAGAGGTGCTGGAAGGATGAAGGAAGATGGAGACATTCTCTGCTTCCCAGGTGGCCTGGAATGTGAGCTACAAGCATACATCTGAAAGGCTCTGGTTTCAATGAAAGGACATCACATCACCTCCATCTGCAGTGGTTGTTATGATAGGATGAGGAATGTGACATGTTTTCTTCCTCATAAACCGCCTGCTTCACAGAAATCTAAATGTATGGAGGTTGATATTTTATTAATATGAAAATATTAGGGATCAATACATTCAAGAGAAATTAAATTAAAATAAATAATTAAATGTAAATGGAATCATGGATATTCTTTGAGAAAGTTAAAAGTAAACAAATCATCATGAGTCTCCTATTTTTGTCCTCGATCCTCTTCTAACTGATACATTGAAAATGTGCATGCTTTATGTGGCATAATTGTACCATGTCATGGAAAGCATCAGAATTTATAAGGTTTTTAAAAACAAGAACAGAGACCTGGTCCTGTATGACACAAAGGACTGAGCCTACTCCTAAAGCCATGCATGGTTTTCCCTCCTGCCGCTACCAGTTGAGGACTCAGGCTCCACCTGATGGAAGAAGAATGCTATTTTTCCTTGCAATTCTTGGGAGTTTGACAAAAGAAAATTAGCTTCACAAAGCCAGATGAAAGACTCTTTATGCCTAGATCCAAATTCAGTAGAAATACTCACACACACACATACGCACACACACACATAGATGCACCTAATAGCATTTAAACTCTACTTTGTTTGAATTTGGGGCATATCATAGAAATGCTTAGATATCACATACAGCCCATTATCTGGGGATTCCAGATTGTGAAGCAAGAAGAAGTAGCCAAGGCAAGGTTAAAACTTCTTCCCCAGACCTTTTCTGCACCTACCCTGGGGCTTCACATCTCTTTTCAGATTATCATGCCATTTTACTTATTATCCTATTGATTTCAGTATTTTAGTGTTTAAATTGATGCATACAAATCAAACTTTCATGTCTAGGATAAATGCCAATTTTTTTATGATATCTAATTATTTCTCTACATTACTCTACTTTTCTATCTTGTATTTGGTCTAAAATTTTGGCCCCATATTCAGAAGAGGTATTAGAGTGTTATTTTATTTTCTTCACATGATTTATACTTCCTTTCAATTCCAAAAATGGGCCTTATACAATGAGTAAAACATTGTTCCTTCTCTTCTATTTTAGTGAAAGATTGTTCCAAATTTGGAGGGACTGTGGTTCATTCCACCTTCAATGATAAGTAAAATCCAGTAATGGGGGTATTTATTTTCACCGTGACTTTTATTCATGGGTATTTATGATTACTGGTTCAATCTCTTCATTTGTTACATGTGTATTCAAATTAAAGATTCCTTTTTGATTCAGTTTGACCATTTTGAGTATTTATCACAAACTTTCTTGCTATCCAGGTTTTCTGAATTTTTGTCCTACAATAATTAAAAATGTTCCTGATATGTATTTTTTAAAAAGCATTCTCTAATAATTCTAATTATTATGTTAAACCTGGCATTTCAATTGTCAAGCATTTTTTTTTTCATTTCAGTTATTATTCTTTTTATCTCCAGGATGTACTTTCCTTTCACTTCTTTTAAATATGCATAACTGTTTATTCAAAATAGCTATTTTGGTCAAAACTGCCAACATATCTTCCTTTGCTTGTGTATTAAGGCTTTACTCTCTCTTTCCCATAGAAAGTGGGATGAGAAAGCTTCCACAAAGGAAAGTATGTGCAGAACCACCTCCCCTTTCCTCACTATGTAATAACAGCCTTAATCTGCTGAAAAGGGATTCTGAAATAGGAAACCGCATGAAAGCAGCATGGTCAGAAACATCTGGCAAAAAACAGTGGGTAGAAATACTTACTAAATAAAGCATTGACTCAAAAATAAGTGAAGTCTGCCCTTGGTGGTCACGAGCACGTCCTACAGCCCTCCCCAACTGTAACTGCAGGGAAGGTTTGTGTCTGGGCTCACCCTGACTTCCTCTTACTGTGTCTCTTGTACAGTAATAGGTGCCCGTGTCCTCAGTTCTCATGCTGCTCATCTTTAAATAAACTTCATTCTTGGAGGTGTCCCTGGTGATGCTGAGTCGGGACTGTGCTGGGTTATAGTATGTGCTTCCACTACTACTTATAACGCCAACCCAATCCAGTCCCTTTCCTGGAGCCTGGCTGGTCCAGCTCACAGTGTAGTCAGTTAAGAGAATCCAGAAACTGTGCAGGTGAGGGACAGGGTCTGCAAAAGCTTCACCAGTCCAGGTCCCCACTCCCGCAACTGCACTTGGGACAGAACACCTGGGAACAAGGAGAACCAAAGTGAGTCATGTACTCAGATCCATTCCACTATTACCTTCATGTCGGAATCCTTGAGGCACTCACATCTTGGAGTTGTCACGAGAAAAAAGAAGAGCCACAAGGCTTTCATGTTCTTGTGGATGAGGTCCATGATGCCTAGGAATTATTTTTCAGACTGAGGAGGAACCTGAATTTAAGTAAATATGTGCTGTGGTTTCATCTGTTGGCCACGTAGTGATTTGCATTTGGGAGGTAACTCTGTTAGTAAAAAGAAAGGAGATGAGGAGAAGTGCTTGTCTCAGAGGTAAAATGTGAGGACTATATCGGTTGCATCCTGTGAGAACACATCACCCTTTATATGGTGTAGCCACTACAATCCCTGTTTCCATAACCTTGAGTCAAGAAATGTGTGGAATTAGAAGTCAGTTGGGTCCAATGATCAAGAATAGCCGTGGGTAAAACAAAACAAACAAACAAACAAAAAAAGAATAGCCCTGGGAATATAGTCCCTGTGCCCCTACTCTGAGGGATTATATACATTTGGTTGTGTATTTTATTCCAAATATGTGGATTGCAATATATATTCCATGACCATGGCAGCTATTATGGATTCTGGTTGATATTTAAAGTATCAGTGGAGAGAAGGTGATTTGCCGCCACCGTATCCACTTTGGTGATGTAATTCCTCAGTTGTTACTTCATGTATGATATTTTAGGAAGTTTTCAGTGCAGTCATATAGTTTCATTACAGGTATTAGTTTTATAACTCACCACAGGAGCCAGAAAGAACCTGTTTGTGTCCTCATATTTCACACCGTGTTTTCCAAATATTACTTGCCATGTTCCTGAATCTTTTATAGCACATGTGTGCAAATGAGGCATATCAAACCCTTCTATTTGCTCCCATCTAAATTGATTGTTTTTTATAGACTGATATCAATTACTTGTGCTGAATGACCAGTTGTTGTCTATTCTAGTGGAAGTAAACTTCCAGAAAAGAGAAAAGAGTCCAGTGATCATTAGGTTCTCAAAGGGTAAGTTGTGAGTGAATCAAGATCTGTGGATTCACCATTCTATAAATGCAGCTGCCTCTGTATGAATGGGAACATGGTAAGATGAGAAAATTCCATGAACATTTGTCCCTTCCCACAATTCATTTGCTGTGAAGTGGTTCCTTGATCGGAGGCAAGCTGTGTGTATACCATGAGGGTAGATAAGACATTCCATACGTCCCTGCTATGCACCATATGTGCTGACTCAACACTCTCCATGTGGGACTAGATGGAATGTCAGAGTGATGAATGAGGGTGAGCTCTGCCAGGAAAGTGTTTATGACAGAGGAGAAAAGAACATGTTAGACATATTGCTTTGTGGGATTGGGGTGAGGGATTCATCTGATATCTAACTTTATTTTCACATACTCAGACATCTCTCTCTGTAGAATAATAGCTACTTTAACCTAAAATCACATAACTCCGTGTTCTAGGTATACAGAGGACCTTCCCTGGGGACCCAGTCAGTATCATTTCTTAAGATTCTTAAACAGAGGCTGAGGGCACCGTAAGCATTTCCTGTTTATACGTGGGGCTTCCCACAGGCAAATCACACCTCCATCTTGCAGGTTGAATATCAGAATCTGGTGTCAACATCTGCATTGTAGGAAGTTTTCTCCAGCAATAGTGGACCTTGTGTTAAAAACCATGAGATTTGTGTGGGTGTCTTCATAATTGAGGTTACACACACCTGAGATTTTCTCATAAATTTCACAATGGAGTTATATGAATGGGGGTATGATATTTTTTTCCCTTTAAAGGCTGTTTTTTTTTTCTTTTCCTAACTGTCTTTTCCCAGGTTTGGTTGTATGATTCAGGCCTAGGTCTCTTGAAGCCCTCACAGGTCATCATGCCCAATTATTCTGACTTGTCTCTCCTTCACAACCAGAGGTTTTTGTGGAGAAGCAGTCAGTCATCCCCTGGAAGAGCGGCTGGAATGATAGGCAGCATCTGCTATGTTGGGAATGGTGTCACCACTCATCCCTCAAGGGCTGTGCCATGGAGGTGGGGCAAGCTGGTGGCTTAGTGAGGGGTGGAATGTAGTTCATCCACCAGGTCATCCAGTTAATAGCCAGGAAGGGAAAAGAACAGTGGTGTGAGGGGTCAACACTGACCAGACCCACAGCATACACCAGTCTGGACCAGGTGGAATGACTATGAGTCCCCACAGAACTGTAGG
Source organism: Myrmecophaga tridactyla (assembly GCA_004026745.1). Classification (NCBI taxonomy): domain Eukaryota; kingdom Metazoa; phylum Chordata; class Mammalia; order Pilosa; family Myrmecophagidae; genus Myrmecophaga; species Myrmecophaga tridactyla. Next base: position 13,986 of record PVIY010020977.1, read on the forward strand.
TCCCTCAAAGCTGTGGAGTCCAGTGACCTACCCCCATGGGGACATCAGGCTGATTCCCCAGTGGGAAAGGAAACAGACTTAACTAGCAGCAAAGGGTAAGCTCAACCAAACTCCAATATGTAATTAACAATTCTCACTACTGAAAACAGGCACCCAGTACATAAAAAGCCATAATACGCACTATAGATGCTTGGAGTTTTTGCTCCAGCTGTGAGAGGGTGGATCTGATAGAAAAAATAAAAACTCAAGCAGCACAAATATTGACACAGAGCTGGACCCCAAATAAAGGGCACATAGTTTCTTCAGATACTTAAAGCTATTTACCAACATATGCACATATGCTCCTGTTTGAGAAAACCAAGGAATATAGACAAAGCTTTGAAGAGACTTCTTTTCTTTTCTCTGATTTTTTTCTATTCTGTAACAGCTCATTAGAGAGTACTGGAAGCACTCTCACCTTCTGGAATTGACCTAGGCAAGGGCAGAATTAAGCTGGTATGAGAGACAAAGTAACTACTCAAGTGAAAGCAGTTAATTCCCCTAAGGTTGTTCTCCCCAAGAAAGCAGTGGGGCCCAGCTCAAGTGGAAATCCTCCTTCAAGGAATTCAGAAACCAAGAACTGGAAATCTCAAACAATGAAAGCGATCCTACAATGTCACCTCAGTCTCAGTCCTGTACCTGAGAGGGAGAGTCTGCTGACACTAAGGGCCCCATGTCACTGTGCTCTGGCAGACAAAGACCATGTGCTGGGCAGGACAGGAGAAGCCCAGAGTCCAGAGGTTTGATATGAATGTCTGTCACCCTGCTGGCCTCACCCTCAGGGAAAACTGATGCTGGCCACTCTTTCTCCCTGAGACATGGGCCTACCTGCTCTACGAAAATCTGAGTGGGGTCTATAATGTCTGAGGAAACCCGACTCAAAAAAAAAGAAAAAGACTCTATCTTGGCAGAGCAAGAAATGAACATTTCTGACCAATTAACCAGAACTTATGTGCTACAGGGCGATAAAATTTGAGCTGAATGTCAAAGAACAGACAGAGAACAAAGCCATCCAGAAAAACATCCTAGGATAGAGAGTGAAAACAATCTTCAGAATAAACTAACAAAGGAAATCAGATGCTTAGATTCCAGCAAAAAAAAATTACAAGTTATACTAGGAAATTGAACATATGGCCCAGTCAAAGGACAAACTAACATTTCAAATGGGGTACAGGAGTTGAAACAACTACTTGAGGGTGTTCGAACAGACATGGAAAATCTCATCACAAATTAAATTCATGAGTTGAAGGAGGATAAAAAGAAGACATTGGTTGTATGAAAAGAACTTGAAAGTTTGTAAAAATAAATCATAGATCTTATGGGAATGAAAGTCACAATGGAAGAGATGAAAAAAACACAATGGAAAACTACAATAGATTTGAAGAGGTGGACACCTGAAATCCAACATGCAAAAGAAAATAGAGGGAAAAGAATGGGAAAATACCAGCAGGGTCTCAGGATATTTAATGAAAATAATGAAGAACATGGATACATGTGTTTTGGGTGTCCCAGAAGGAGAAGAAAATGGTAAAGGAGGAAAAAACACTAATGGATGAAATAATCACTGACAATTTCCCATCTCTTATGAAAGACATAAAATTTCAGATCCAAGAAGTGTAGCAAATCTCAAATAGAGTAGACCCAAATAGACATACTACAAGACATTTACTAATCAGATTGTCAAATGCAAAGGAGGAAGATCAAATTTTGAAATCAGAAAGAAGAAAAGCAATCCATCACATACAAGAGTAACTTAATAAGACCATGTGTGGATTTCTCAGCAGAAACCATTGAGGTGAGGAAGGAGTGGTAGGATATATTTAAGATTATAAAAGAGAAAAACTGACAACCAAGACTTGTATATCCAGAAACATTGGCCTTCAAATATGAGGGGGAGATTAAAATATTTTCAGATAAATAATCACTGAGAGAATCTCTGGCTCTTCAAGAAATACTAAAAGATGCACTACAGGAAGATTGGAAAAAAACAGGAGAAAAAGAGTTCTAGAGAACAGTGAAAAATGAAGACTATCAATAAAGGTAAAAATAGATGAAAGAAAAAAGATTAGATATTTCACATAAATTCCTAAAGACGACAGGGTAGAAGAAAGCACTGCCTATACAGGCATAACATTATATTTTAATGGATTATCTCCCTAACCAAAAGACATAGACTGGTAGAATGGATTAAAAAACAAGGCCAGTCTATATGCTGTCTACAGGAGACTAACTTCAGACCCAAGAACAAAAATAGATTGAAGTTGAAAGACTGGGAAAAAAGATTCCATGGAAATAAATATCAGAAAAATGCAGGAAAACCTATACTATTATCCAGTTAATTCGATTTCAAATGCAAAAAAATTAAAAGAGACAAAAAGGACACTGTTATAGTTTACCAATGGCTGGAATGCAATATACAAGAAATAGAAAAGCTTTTTGAATGTAGAATTTAATAAGTAACAAGTTTGCAGTTCTAAGGCTGTGAAAATGTTCCAATTAAAGCAAGTCTATGTCCTGTTGTCTGTTGATGAGCATTTGGTTTGTTTCCATCTTTTGGCAATTGTGAATAATGCTGCAATGAACATCGGTGTGCAAATTAACAAAATGTGGTATGCACATATGATGGAATATTATGCAGCAGTACGTCAAGTGAAATCCTGAAGCACTTGACAAGATGGAAAAGCCTTGAGGACATAATGCTTAGTGAAATCAGCCAGACACAAAAGGATAGATACTGTATAATTCCACTTTTATGACCATGGTAAACAGAAAATCAGAGGTTTATAATACATAATAGGAGGCTTAGAGATATATAGAGGTAGAGATGGGTAAATGGTTAGCTTATGATGTTGAACTCCAATGTAAGGGAGTAGAAAGTAGTGAAGGCAGTTCTCTAGCTGGTCTATGAGCAATATTACCATATTGAAGATGAACAAAATTGAAAGGGGTTAATTACACCTATGTAAACCATTGATTAACACATGACATATAAATTAGTCCTTGCAAGAACTACTTCAAAGGTATGTTTCATGTACAAAGAATGTTTGAGTCCATAGTACAGGGGGAAAACTGCCACCACATGCTATGAGCTATGTTTAAAATGGAATGTCAGCACTACCACAGCAACAGCAGAGGTGAATAAGGGGGAGGGGGACAAGACTTCAGAGGGGGTATAAATTTCCTATTTTGTGAGGGTGTTTATATTGGTTATTTTTCTCTTGGAAACAATGAAATTATCAAAAACCGAGAGTGTTGATCAACTGTGGACTTTGTGCACTGTACATGATGTCTGATAAATGCAGGGGGCTGAAGGATGCACTGACTGACAAGTAGATTAGTGAACAATGGTGCATACTTATGATCAAATGTTGTGCTGCTGTAAAAAGGAACGAAATTGTGAAGCATGTGTTGGAGACAGTTCTCTGAGGACTTGAATGGTTGGCTGACAGCTGAGGATATGGGGAATAGGCAAACTGCAGAAACAAATGTTCTCAAGGATGCTAACTCAAGAGTATGAAGAGATTTTCAAAAAGAACACTCTGAAAAGAAATAAACAGTTCCTGAGACAGGGAATTGGGAACCAAACATTTTAGCTTTGCTGACATGACAGGTATTCAAAAATAATCTTGCTTTGATAACACTCCCTAAAGCAGTTCCTGATAAGCTTGAGTCCCCTGACCCCATTTATCTTCTTTTGTCTGCAATTTCCTAATCCTGTGTGTTGCCCCTTCTTCTCCCCTGTTCCCCCGGGAATTCCCAGCAGGTATGCCACTATGTGAATGAATATGAGAAACATTTGTTGAGGCAAAATGAGTCAGAAAGGAATGAACAATTATGGTGTGGACTACTTTAGAAAATGTTTATTAGGAAACAGGCACCTAGATTATAAGCTTTTATAGCAGATACATGTAGTCTGGAGTGGTAATTATTATTTCTGGATTTCAAGAGACTGTTTCATATATATGAATGTATATGTATATATATTAATAATTAGTATTTAGAGAAAAGAATGAAGCTGATCAGGTCGGGGTAAAAGTAGTTCAGAGCAAAGGTGTAATGAAGACATTGTCTATAAGGAAGAAAGATTTATTTGGTCTAGAACCTAAATTTTCCGTAGCACATAATCTAACTGAACCTATGTGTATTGCTCATTTGAACAATTGAAACACAGGGAGCCCAGAATAAGAAAGAGGTTCTTTAATCATGTAGAGTTTAATGTAATGCCTGGATACAACTTGGAATATATTAAACATATAATCAAAATGGACTGACAAAGTTCCTTGAGGGGTGGGAGAAAAATATGGAACTATTAAATCAGGGACTCCCTGATACTGTGTCAAAACTTAGGGACACCCAAATCAATAAACTAAGCCTTTCATCTTGAGGCTTTCTCTTGTGAACCTTATGTAGGCAGTGGAGAAGCTGAGCCTACCTATGGGTATGTCTAATAGTTAATACTGGAGGACCTCTTTCATTGTTCAGATGTGGCTTCTCTCTCTAAGACAACTGAGCAGGTAAATTCATTGCCCTCCCCTGGCAATGTGGCCCATTAATCCCAGGGGTGCACAACTCCCTGGCAATGTGGGATAAAAATCCCAGGATGAGTGAAACACAGCATCAGAGAGATTGAGAAACACTTCTTGACTAAAAGAGGGAAAAGAGAAATGAGAAAACATAAAGTTTCAGTGGCTGCGGTATTTCCAACAGATTCCAGAGATTATCTTGGATATCAATAGAATATATAGAATATAGTAGATATTTCTTTGTAGCTTACAGTGTATTGGAGTGGCTGGAGGGAAGTACGTGGTACAGTTGAGCTGTGTTTCAATAGTCTTGATTCTTGAAGAGCACATAACATTTTAAATGAGACTGTGTAATCATGAAAACCTTGAGTCTGATGCAAGGGTATGGACAAATGTGCAAAAAATATGGATTGAAGTAAATTAATTACAGGTGTGGAAAGGGTAAAATAAATTGGGTTGATGCAAATATTACTAGTCAATTAAAGGGAAGGGTAAGCGGTATCGTATGTATGAGTTTGTTCTTTTTTCTTTTATTTCCATTTCTGGATTAATGCAAACATTATAAAAAATGATCATGGTGATGAATAGATAACTATGTAATTATATTATGAACCTTTGATTGTACACCATGTATGGAATATATGTGTGTGAATATTTGTCAATAAAAATATTTTTAAAATGGTTGTAAATATATTCAAAAATAAATGTGAGAACCATTTTTCCCTACAATTCTTATCTGTTAATACTAAGATCAGAGCCATGCATTTTTCTCAAAGTATGCAGAATTACAGGAAAAATTTTTGGGCCAACACAGCTCTCTTTTGCTGGGAGGAAGAAACGGGCTAAGCTATGGGGGACATTAAGTCACACTGAGCACATGGCCCGGCTCAGTAATAGGTGCAGAGGGACATTGTGGAATGAATGGCTTCCTGGAAAAATCCATGGTTTCCTTTTCCTCAAGTGTATATCTACCCAGATACCTGATTGTCCTCACTGTAGGTATTTAATTTATTACTAAATGCAAATAAATAATAAGAATCATGCTCCCTCATATTTATATGCACATGTTGTCTTTTTACAATTAACTGAAACACAAAGTAACCAAGTGGCAGTCCTAATTTTCAGTTCAGTTGGATCATGGCTGTGTCTAATGGTAGAAGCACTCCTGCTTTTGGACCTAAGGATTGTAGACCAGTAAAGTGTAAGATTCCAGCATCAGGAAGCAAATTTTTTTCTAGTGGATGACTAGGGATAAATAGCGGTGCTATACCAATCTCCACACCTTGATTTCTGGACCCATGAATCCTGGCAATGGAAGAAAAAGCACCCTACAGTGGATGCTTTCTCAGATCATATGCAGACTCCTTGAGAACAGTGCCCCAGCCCTGAAAGGTACTGCAACCTAACTGGCCCAACAATTGGGTATTCTGGAGAACATGTCACCATTCTAACAATCCAGCTGTCTCTGGTGATGGGAAGCATGTTAAGACCAGAAAATTCCATAAGCATATGCCTTTTTCCTATATTTCCTTTGCTATGAAGTTTGCTGATCAGAAGCATCACTGTGTGGAAGAACATAATCTTGGATAAAAAATTGAATAAGACCACTGGTAGTTGTTTTGGAGAAAGTATTGCTTACAAGAAGCACAATCCCATACATAGAGTATATGTCTATTTCCTTTAGAACAAATCAGTGCAATTCTGGTCAGTTCTCCTTCTGAGTGAAATGCACATACAGCTGCGGTGCTAGAATTTCTACCCACTGGGAGGATTTCCTCTCATCAATGTCCTTCAGGGACATCCCAGAAAAAGAATGCAGTGTTGTAGCTCTCAGCTTGCAGGTGGTACGTGAGTATTGTGGTGAAACATCGATAAACCAGACTCAAGTCTTCTCTTCCTCAATCAACTGAGTGTAAGAAATTACCCAAAAAGTCATAGCTCTATGCTGGGAAAGAGAAGGCAATGTGGCAAGACTGGGGACTAAGCATGTTGGCAACTTCCTCTTGTAACTTACTTGGCCATCAGGAACTGCTTAAGCACTATCTCTCACACCATTTCCACTATACAATGGAGGATTGCAATATATGCCCAAATTTATGGCTTGGTGGTCAGAAAACACCCAGCTCACAATAGACAACTGAAGTCACATTTAAACTTGATGGCCCATTGTTTAGCATAAGGTCTCTGTTAATGTCCACTGACAGGCTAAACACTGCTTCTCAAAAACAGACTAGTTATCAGCAGTGGATATGAATGTTTTACTCCAATATCCTAAGCATCTGCAGTATGGTTCTTTGATCAGGGCCTGCCAAAGTCTTCAGAGAGCATTTCTACTTGCCCCTGATATTTTCAGCTCCATTTGACCTGTTGGATCAAATGAACCAAATGGCAGAGCACTCTGCACAGCCACCAGGACTTTTGCAGATCCTCCTTTTGTTCTGGTTTTCATTCAAAATTAGAAGCTTTTCTGTTCACTTGGTAACTATGCCAAAGTTCTACACTCCAGTGAGAAATATGGTGTGTCAAAAATGCCAGGAGGTTTAGTAGGTACTGTGCCTCATTTTGATCATAGTAGGGGGTTGATACAGTAGCTTATCCTTCACTTTGGAGGGGATAGATCAACATGACCCACATCATAAAACACTAAGAACTCTGACTGATGTGGAGGGCACTTGTATCTTTTTGGATTTATTTCCCAGCCTCTGACATGCAAATACCTTAGCAATACGTCTAGAGTAGTTGATAATTCTTGTTCACTACATCCAATCAACATGGTATCATCAATCTAACTGACTAGTGTGGGGTCCTCTGGGAGGGAGAAATAATCAAGGTCCCCGAAGACAAGATTATGACATAGTTCTGGAGAGTTGATATACCCCTGCATTAGGACAGGGATGGTATACTGCTGGCACGCATTTAATCATGTTTAAATACTGGAATTATAAACAGCTAATGTATTAGTTAGGGTTCTCTAGAGAAACAGAATCAAAGGGAACACTTGCAAATATAAAATTTATAAAAGTGTCTCACATGACCGCAGGAACACAGAGTCCAAAATCCACAGGGCAGGCTGCGAAGCCGACGACTCCGATGGAGGGTCTGGATGAACTTCACAGGAGAGACTCACCAGCCGAAGCAGGAATGGAACCTGTCTCCTCTGAGTTCTCCTTAAAAGGCTTCCCATGATTAGATTTAGCATCACTAATTGCAGGAGACACTCCCCTTTGGCTGATTACAAATGGAATCAGCTGTGGATGTAGCTGACGTGATCATGACCTAATCCTATGAAATGTCCTCATTGCAACAGACAGGCCAGCGCTTGCCCAATCAGATAAACAGGTACCACAACTTGGCCAAGTTGACACGTGTCCCTAACCATGACAGCTAATAAGAGGTCCAACCTTTCATTATCATGGTACTTCTGAAACTACTTATAGCATCATCTATTATCAATGTCTGCACCTGTGGTCAAGCAATCTCTGAATGTGTGGTAGGTAATACTTAGGCTGTCAGCTGAAGGGAGACACAGAAATCCATTGATGGGCAAGTTTGGACAAGGATTCCCTGATTATCTTGCTAGACACACATTGGATAACATATCTACTTGGTAAACTACCACCCAATATTTCATTCAGAATCAAAATTGCACTGTGGTCTCCCCCAGCCTCTATAAGCTCCTCCCTACATATTCTCTATACAGCTCGTTCCTTAATAACTTTTGAGCAATCTCTCATTTTAACAACTAACAATTGTAACATTCAATGACATTAGTTCAATTCACAACATTGTATTACTACGTATTACCCCAATTTTTAATCACCAGAGACACAAACTCACCCTCTCTCTCTCCCATTTTTCCTACATCAAGACAGGGTGTTCAGAAATCCCAGAATATATGCTTCTTCAAATTACACTGTTGGGGAATTTAAAACTGCTATCCATGGGAGTATTCTCCAAGTTCCATCTCCAACCACCATAAAGCCCCAAACCACACACTCATTTTTTCCAAGTAGCACAGCCCTTTTTGTCTTCTCTCCCCAAGAATCCTTTGTAAGTACTGAGATTTCTATCAATTTCTCTTTTTGCAGGGGAGTGTGTTAGGTTTCTATGAGGTGTCCACAAAAACTGGCTGTGTGATCAGAAATCCTAGAGGATTACATGCCCAATGCAATGTCTTTATTTTCTTATTTTGAATTGTAACCTGACTCTGCTATCAAGGGACAAACAAGCCCATTTTGCTACTACCTATTACAGGTAAATAGCTAGCTATTTTAATCTGTAATATTTTGTCCTGCACTGCTGAGATCTGATAATTCTCTGTTACATATTTAAACAATGTAAGTCAGAACTTGTCATAATGCATTGGTATTTAGGGACAGGAGTATTGGATTTAGACTCTCCCTAAAATGGCCCCTGTCTGTGCATTTTGGTCTAAATTGATCTTCATGTCTTAGAATGAATCTCAGTTCTTGTTTCCAGCATAGGCTCTCATTCAGACTAGTCTCAGGGCAATAACACTTGCTCTTTGACCACTTGGTTCTGCGTCTCAAGAAGGCATTGCCACTTGTTCTACAGGGCACTCAGTGGGAAGCCTAAAACATTTGTAAAACTTGGATCCACTGAGCGGTATCTCCTTTGGAGGAAGTGCCACCATTAGTTAATGGAAAGTCAGTATTGAAGATGTGGATTACTGTGGGCCATAGAACTAAAGGAACAGCACTTCCTAGGTCTTTCCAATGTGCCTTTGCAGATTCACCTGCTATGGCTTCTGCTGCTGACTATAATGATATGACCTCAAGCATCACAACAAAGAAAATTTTTATGAAAAACACATCCCGTGGGGAAACCACACTTTGTATCCCATGGGAATATCTCCATCTAATCTATACCCAAAGGCTGATGAATATCATAAATTGTTTTGGAAATTATTTGTTGAAAATTTCTGACTGAAGTGACTTTTCTTCCAGTTTCCTAAAAAGTGAAATTTACCCCATTTTTTTTTTTTGGAAAAGAAACAAAAATGGAAAGCCCATGAGTAAAGCTCTCCTGGAATGAGAAGTATTTAAATATTCATATAGTAACATTCGTAGGAGCCCAACTGAATGCTGTAAAGCTGAATGACCAAATTCCTGCTAAGCAGTTAAACAAACCAGAATCTATGGACTAAATGGTCCCTTTCTAAGAATGAGCGTATTACAAAAGGAGTCAAATATGTAACACTGCGGATGTTTATTTTTGATATGATGCTGCCCATATGTGATTGCCTCATAGTTCAAAATTTAATTTAGCCCATAACTAACCAAAAACTATGTTAACTGTTGAGAGAATATTCCACAACTGTTTCATGCCTCTGGAAATAGATCGATACTCTTTAATATTGGCAATTGGCAAGAAACTAAATCACCAATACACACATCCATGCATGTTGGATCATAATAAATTCCATGAAGCCGAGCCTCCATATAATCTTAACCACAGCAATTCATAATTGGAAATTTTAACTTTGTGTTTGATTTGTTTTCACCAGTATGATTTTAGTTTACATATTTAACACTCCTTCTCTTGGACACCTCCTTCAAATACTTCCAGATATAAATGTATACCATTATATACATTTATATATGTGTGTGTATATATATATATATACCTGCTCCTTTAGTTTTATTGCCCACAGTAATCCAAATCTTCAATACTGACTTTCCATTAACTAATGATGGCACTTCCTCCAAAGGAGATACCACTCAGTGGATCCATGTTTTACAAATGTTTTAGGCTTCCCACTGAGTGCCCTCTAGAACCAATATAAATGGGGTATACATTATTCAATACAAAAATTCTAATTTTTTTCATGTTGGTAGGAGTTATAATATGAGATGGGGGATGGAACTAGTTGCTGTTCTGGAAGGGCTGGCCCCTCTGCATTTCAGGATTTATCTGGTCCAGGGATCAATCTGGAGATTGTAGGCATTGTAGAGTTATCCTAGTGCATGGAACCTTTTTAGAATCTTATGTAATATCCTATGTATTCTTTAGGATAGGCAGGAATGGTTTTGGTTGGAGGTTGGAAAATTATGATAGGTATCAGGGCCTGACTAAAACATGCATAAGAGTGACCACCAGTGTAGCCTCTCAACTCTATTTGTACTTCCTCAGCTATTGTGCCTTATTTGTTTCACTTATTTCCCCCTTTTGGTCAGGATGGCATAGTTGATCCCAAGGTGCCAGGGCTCATCCCTGTGGGGTCATCCCCTATGCAACCAGGGAGACTTTCATACCTGGATGTCATATCCCACATAGAGGGTGGACATTGTATTAATTTCCAGAGTTGGGCTTACAGAGAGAAAGGCCACATCTGAGGTACAAAAGATATCCTCCATAAGTGACTGTTAGGTGTTCCTATCTGTAGGCTAATTTTCTCTGCTACATACATAAGCTTCATAAGGGCAAGCGTCAAAATCAAGTGCTTTGCCTATTGATTTGGATGTCCCTAATGTTTAGCACAGTATTCAGTGTTTCCCCAGTGGTAAAGTTTAATAGTTCCGTTATTTTTCCCCATCCCTCAAGGCACTTTGCCAATACTTTTTAATTATCTGCTTAACCTACTCTAGAATCTATCCAGGCATTATATTAAGCTGTACAGGATTAAAAGAACTCATTCTTATTCTGTGCTCACTGTGCTTGGATTATTTAAATGATCTATATACAAAAGTTGAGTTAGATGTTGTGCTACAGAAAATCTAGGTTCTGGATATAATAAAACTTTCTCCTCTGGGCTCAAAGAGTAGGTGAAGATCTAAACACAATGTCTTCCTTGCCTCTGTATTTTGAGTTACTTTAATCCTGACACAATTGGCTTCATTCTTATGTCCATATACCAGGTTATACATATATAAAACAGCCCCTCAAAATTGAAAAATAGCCATGACCACTCTGGATTAAATGCAATGTAAGAAATTACAATTTAGGTCCCAGTTTTCTTATAAGCTTTTTCTAAATGAGATCATACACTATTTGCTCTTTTGTTTCTGGCTTATTTTTGCTTCACCAAATGTCCCATAGGTTCACTAACATCATTGCATGCCTCACAACTTCATTCCTTTTTGTAGAAGCACTGTGTTTGACCATATGTTTACACCATCATTTGCTAATATACTTCTCAGTCAATGCATTTTTCAGCCACCTCTATCTACTGGGTCTTATGTATAATGTCCAAAGCTAATGGTCCATCAACACTCACAGTTTTACATAACTGCATTGTTCCCAAGAGAAAGATAGCTGATAAACACATCCTCACAAAATAGAAAATCCAAAATTCCCCTTAACTCTTGTCCCTGCCCTAATTATGTGCCACTGGTGCTTGGTATAACCCCAATACAGCTAAATAGTGGGAGAAAAATCAAGATAATTGTGGAGTTATACAGAGAATGTTGGGTTAAACAAATGGGTATGAGTATTGAATCATTTTACTGATACTTCTTTTAGCATCCAGCACCTTTGAACAACTAGGAATAAAAGCCTAAAATTGTGGAATTGCAACCCATATCAAACTCTGAAATCTGTTCTACAACTAATTGTGATGCACTTTGAAATTACTGCTTTTATGTGTTTATGTTATTTTAAAAAGGAGGAATATAACAGAGAAGACAAGATTTAGCAAGTAGTATTATTGCAATCAATATATTGATGTTTCTGCTGGTCTCCAGTGTCTTGGAGGACCTAGAAGAAATAATGAAGAGTCATGGAAGTTTAACTCATACAAAACCTTAAAATCAGTTCTATAACTACTTTTAAAATGTATTTGGAAATTTACTGCTATTTTGCAAACATGTTATATTTCACAATAATAATAAATAAATAAAAATGCTAATCCTGGACAAATTGCTCACCTGGCTTAATGGCCTACTTCTTCATGTCAAGTTTGTTGTCTACCTTATCAGATATTGACCTTCTTAGCTTGCGATTTATGGATATATAGCGGATGTGTTTATTTCCTGAGCCCCAAATTTAAACTCCCAGCTCACGTGTGCAGACCTGAAACTTTATTTTGTTACCACCATAGTCAGACCCTCCATTATTGGACAAATTTTAATGATTATTCATTTTATGCATGTCTTGATTTATGTAAATTTAACATTCTTCAATAAAAGAAGCAGATATGTGTAATACTGTAATTAGTCATGCTTTCTAATACCCTGATTTTTCCTCATCTTTTCATGAAAACATATAATAAGTACATGTGTGTTTATTTTTGTTCTGCACTTTTATGGATATGAGTGCACATATCTGGCTGCACCACATAGATAATCCATTTTTTTATGTAATAGGATCCTTTATAAATGAGAACACAACATCTCACTTATTTGAATTCATAGGGGATGAGATCCATCTATATAGGAAAGAGAAAGAAAGGCAAGGATAAGAGTCTACTTAGTGGAGACAAGAATTGCTGGAGAGCTGCAGGAAATGCCAATTTCACCAAATTTTCCTTTTTTGTAGAGAAGAGGCCAGAACAAATATCCAACCCAGACTTTGTAGCAAAGGACAGCTTGGCTGTGCCTATGTGCTCTCCATGTACAGTAATACTTGGCAGGGTCTGCAGGGTCCTTGGTCATTCCCTGGAGGCTGGTGGCTCCAGGCCACACTTATTCCAGAAGTGCTGAGTGATTGCCCATAGAAGCTGCAGGTCAGTGTAAGCTTCTGACTAGGTTTCATCAGCCTAGGTCCAGTCTCCTTCAGTGTGACCTGGGTAAAAGCCCCAGCTGAGAGAGCAGAAGGAGAATGTGAACTTGCTTCAGAATGCTGAAGTCTTTCAAACCTGTGGGGTGTCCTAGCCCAAAGTGCTCACAGAGAGCGACAGTCATCAGGAGGACATTGGAGGAAATACTGTCCACGTTAGAGGACAGGAAACATTCATGGAGGATGATCTTTCAGCTTTTCAACTTGGGAGAAGGAGGAGATGGTTAAGATTTGCATTCATCTTATACAGCCCCAACAGCGATGGACTCAGGTTTCAAAACCAAGTAAGAGGCCATGTCTGTGTTGGGGGGAATTGAATCATTAGGCTTCAACCCCCTTGAACTGTTGTCCAGAGATAGATAACCCATCCATTTTAGAACTGAGTTCATGATACATATATATTCTCAAAACTGGCCTGAAAATTAGAAATGTTAAGCCTTTAAGGACCCCATCAAAACTGACAGGAGACTCTAACTGGATGTTCTTACCAGGTACCCTAACACTTGTCATCCCTGTCATGGAAGATGAGGTTAGAGAACAAGATAGTTCCTGCTTTATTTGTGTCTTCATTCTTAGAGATGTGTGCTCCTGAGAGAAGACAAGACGGTGTGTCAGTATAATCTATTCTAAACTCTCTTTGATTAAGAGATGGGAGGGCAATTATTAAAATGGAATAGTATCAATCCATGGATCATTTATATATACTGTTTAGAAAAGTGAGTACCAACCTGTGAAGCCCCTGTCTTGTTCCCCTGAGTGTTTCAACCAGGGTGTTTGTATTCTTGTAGGAAGTGCCCAGGCATGGCTGTAATTGTTATTGTGCCTCCATTCATTCTTTCTGAGAGGCAGCTGAATGCATGCCTATCTTCTTTCAATCCCATAATGTTTAGAGGGGCTAGACATCTGGCATCAAAGAGTATCAAGCTAACAAATGGATGACTTGAAGATTTCCACCAACCTCAATCTGTACCTGTCCTAGAGATGTTTCCTAAGCTATTTTATGCTGCTCCATGTTGATCATTCTGAGCTTTATGACTTTAAGAAGGTTGATCATTTTGAACTTTTTTCAATCATATAGGATCTTTGTCTTCCTCATAGTGCTGTCATGAGACTGTAGATCTGCAAAATTTAAGGAGTGTGTTTTACATCCTGGCTCTATTATTATTGTTGTTGTTTGTCATCTGCAAGACAGTATGACTAGAAATGGTGATGAATTTTCTGAACTTGAACAGCTGACTTATGCAATATTCCTGTATTCTTTCAGGGCATTTCTGAGTATGGCTCAGCTCCAAAATAACATTCACAATTTATTGTCTTAGTGGCTAATTCAGAATATTAGAAACAGCATTATCAGCCTAAGTTTTGTTACACTTTTGTATATAGAGTAAATGAAATACTTTGATTAAATATTCTCCATAGATGATATTGACTGGTACATGGTGAAATTCACAAAGAAAATGAATTGATATTTCCCAAAGCTGAAAAGATGATGTGTCATTATGTGCACAGTCTGATATTTCCATAGTATGCCAATGCACACACAAATACACAGAGACATGAATATGCATATGTAGACCATGCATCTTCCTTAAATCTGCAAGTAAAGCAACATTATGCCATAGGATATGCAGCTGATCCATAAACTACAAAAAACAACTGACCAAAATTATGAAAAGAATCAAGGAATTCTAAAAATGCGTTAAAAATTCTGCTAAGAGTAAACTACATTATGTATTGAGCAAAATGTATGTTCAGAATTTTTAAATGCTAGTTGAATATTATATAATTTTGGTGATGTCATGGCAATAGTTGTTAATATGTGGACTTTACAGTACCTAAGACACCTTCAGCATGCAAAATGCAAAGTAATTTAGGGAATAAATTAAAATATTCAATAATCATATTTTCTTTTCTCCTTTGCAAATAATAGACAATGAATGAATCACAGAGGGATATATCAAGGACTTAAAGATTTGTCACATGATCTCACATTTATCTGTACATATTAACCATATCCTAGAACTTCCTTCACAAGTTTAGCCTCAGTGATAGGGTGTTTCTTTTAAAATCATCCCCTTATTAAAAATAGTTAGGAAATGCAAAGTGCTATATTAAAATGATGATCCAACAGTCATGACAGAGTATGAAAACAATTTATAGCTTCGTATTGTTACATAAAATGGTCTTTAAAATGTTTGTACTATTATCCCTAAATGGTAATATGTATTCATGTTCAATTGATTAAAAGTTATTTTCTAAATTGAAGGAAAAAAAGGTCAAAATTGTTACCCATTAACTATTTTTTTTCCATTAACTTTTGTAATTATAAATCTAGTTACACTTTCTCAGGGACATATCCACTGTGTACAAATAATTTTTTTTATTAGGATGGTTGTTGTTGTAAATAGAGTAGAGCAAATGAAATGTAAAACTCATTTCTAGGATTGATGTTGTAACTTTTGAAGAGGGAAATTTTATGATAGATATTCCATAAATTCTTCATTAATATTCAGGATGTGACTTGATATTTTCTTTAGAGGAAAAATTATACATTTTATATCACCACATATTTGAATTTGTGTATTTAAGCAAAATCTTCTTTGTGTCACAAATGTGCAATAAAAAAGAGCATGAAATCTGCATTTCATATATACCTATATACATAGTGACCTTTTGGAAATATTTTGTTGCTATTGTTTGCTTATGTAAGAGTTCCACAATGATACTTTATGTATAGTTTAAAATGTAGGCATTCATCTTATTTGAAGAGATTTAGTAAATATGTGTTCTCTGTTTGACCATCAGGACAACCCAGTTTCTTATTGAATATACAGTTTACAAGGAGTTGAAAGTGTTCTGAAGGCTGTTCATCAGAATCCATCAAGACCTGCAGGTAAATATTTTCTGAAGTGAAACTTGAAAACTGATGACCGAGGAAAAATCCTGGAAAGTGAATTTCAATGTTGGACATACCCTCAATAACAAATGTCTTGACAGTGCTGTTAAAACTACTTCAGGTTGGATCCTCCTGAGTTCAAGTGTGATCACAGGCCTCCCTTTAGAGTATTGCTTTGCAGTTCTTCCTGAAATCAATGTGGACTCTGAGGAATTTGGGAAGCATCTCATCAATGATGAGCTTTCTCAATACAGTCAGCAGAAGGAGGACCTACCTCATTTTCCTGAACTGAAAGGGGACACAATATGTTAAGTGAGCAAAGATTGATTGACACAGAAGGTTGAAACGTGTGACGATCACAGAGCTGCACATAGCTAAATTTTTAACAGATTACAAAGAAATTTGTGAACTTGAAATGAGTTATTTAGAATTGAAAAAGTTGAAAAGTCATGGGGTGAAATGCTACAAATTTAGAACTCAAAGTTTTCCAGCATATATTTGCAATATATGAATTTTGTTGGAAAATTTGGAAATATTATGAAGAAACATATGACCCTGCTTGGTTACTAAAATAATGCTATTCCAAATAGAATAAAAAACAAAACCACAAACACATTTAAGCATTCAAAAACATACATGAACAGGGCAATGCAATGGTGACTCAGTGGCAGAATTCTCACCTACTATATCAGAGACACAGGTTCGATTCCTAGAGGCTGCCCATGCCAAAAAACAAACAAACAAGAAACATACATGCACATACTAATATTTACACTAATGCACAAAAACTATTACATGCTCAATTCTATAAGCACTAATCCATAAACTAGTACACACTCAGACAGACAATGACAACTACCATCTAAAATAGTGAAAGATTCACATGCACTAGTATGCTAAGCTTATTACACAAAAATACTCATGGTAAGAAAGACAAGCATGCACACTAACATACTTATTACTACCTAGGCAGTAACAGGTATGACTGTGCACATTTTAACATACACAAATACATGCAGATTTATACCTGCAGGTGTACACACAAGGCTTATTCAAGATCCTACTGAACAAGTTCCCTCTGCATGGGCTCATTAGATGGCCCCTGTGCACCAAGAATCTTGAATGCCCTCTGAAGCCCTTGTACCAACTGCAGGGGGACATTTATACATGGGATCCCCCTGCTTTCTCTCAAACATAGTGCTACATGACTACATCCAAGGCAGTCTTGAATCTCACATGTAATGGGAACTGTTCCCTGCTCATGTCTCTGGGTGCAGATTCTGTTAATCTGGAAAGAGTTGGGCTATGAAATACAACTGACATCAATGAATATCATCGACTTCAGATTGTCCCTGAGAATCGCAGAATCCATAGGTCAAAAGTAGAAACTACAGTCATTTCAGGTGATCACAAGCATCTGGGAAAACATCTCCAGACATGGGTTTGGCTCTTACAACTTCACCTTAGATGAGAGAGCTGTGCACAAGTTCAACCACAGTATGTAATTTGAACCTTCACCATCTGATCCTTTTTCAAAAGTGCTTCTGGCACAAAGAGAAGTTTGTAGACATCAAAGAAGAAAGAGGCCCGTGGTTCCCAAGGCCATGAGATGAATCTTTTCTCATAGTGCAAACCCAGTCCATGGGGAAAGGAAGCGCTGACCATCCCATGCTGGGACTTTGATTACCTTGTGAGTTTGGGTTTTCATCTACATGTGGGAGCTCCTTGTTTCTAGCCCATGGTCACACTCAGCAGGAATAGTGTTCTTCATGGAGTCACAGGGCAATAGCTAGCCCTATGTTTGTACCCAAATAAAGAGACCCCTTCTACTTCAACAGATCTTGTTTCCCTGAGTTCTTATGTATACACACCCATTTTATAAAAATAAATTACAGCAACATATATGTCTAAAAAGATGCAGCTGAATCATGTATGTGCTTATGGCAAGAAAATTTAAACATGAAAGACACACATACAAACACACATTCACACAAGTCTTCCTGCTTAACAGAAAGAAGGATGGGTCCTGCCTTCCTCAGGACAACTGGAAACTAGACTTCAAGGACAATGTAATAGGCTAAAATAAAAAGCCCAAAATATAAATTGGTCCTTCCACAGGCTATCTAAAGTCCTATAGCAAAAATGATACTTCCTATCAAATTATGCCACTTCCCCTCCCAGCACCCATCCAGAAGAGGAAATAGAAAAAAAAAAAACTAAATTTATAAAATAAATATCTGATGAAAAAATCTGAGCTGTGATTGAAAGTTAGATAAAAATGACCACATACTATTAGGTTTTACAAGGCCTTATGGGGATGTTTTCTGTTCATTTTGGCAGAAAAACACAGACCTTGAGAGGAAAATCACCTCAAACTTCACAAAATTTGAACCCAGACCATGAGGCTAATCCTTAGGGCTTGATGAGTCCTGGACAACTCTTGAAGCTGGGCCCATAACTGCCTACCCTGTTGGTGTCTAGACTAACTCACCTTTCCTGCACTTGTGTTTCTGATAATATTACATGGCAGGGTCCTCATCACCCACAGATGGAGATGAAGGGAAAACTGGTTCTTGGAACTGGCCTAGAGTCAGAGTCATCTATAGAGTGGCAGCCTGTTCTTTGTCACTATTAGCAGTGATACATCCCACCTACTGAAGTCCATTTTGGGCTGCAGGATCCACCTTCAGCAGCAATCACCGATTGTGATGGAGAACACAGACTATGCTGGTGAATGAAGGGATGTGTGAGGCCTTCACCTGCCCTGGACCTGGTTCCTGCAACTGCACCTGGAAACAGGTAACACTTTGAGTCACTGACTACATAAAATTCATTTCCATCTGCACCATTCCCAAATAGTAGGAGATGCTGAAAACCTGATATTTCCCACAGGTGGTGGATATAACAAAATGGTTTCATGCTCTTTGGGATAAATTCCATGTTTCCCAAAAATGTGTACATAGAAAGATGAGAAACCTGACGGAGTATCAGAGCAGCTGTGATGTTTGCCAGGAGGCCAGAAGGTGGTTTGTGAGTGGAAGGGATATTTGTGTTAAAGAGGGGAAAAATTGAGCGGCGGTCCTTCTCTCTGGACAACCTGGTTCTTTCCCAGGAACCACAATGTACACTGACCACAGCCAGAATATAAGTTTTTTTGGCAATAGGCAAAACATTTATGTCATTTGAGTTTGTTTTCAAACATTTAGGAGAATTATCTGCCAGAGAACAAATAATTTTCCCTCTAATTATGAAGAAATACAGTGGGTGCTAAGAAGGCAGTAAATAAATGCATCTTAAATGAGTGAATATGTTCATAAATTAATGGGAGAGGATTTTATTGCATAACCATAAACCATATTGGATAGAGACATGTAAAGTTTAATTTCCACAAGGACATTGCTGTGCCCAAGTCTCATGATCTCATCTCTGTCACTTGGAGAAGCAGAAGATGTGGACCAGCAGGGGATGTGAAATAACCCAGTGTGAGGAGGATCTCTGGCCATCTGCACAATTCCTGGTCACATCTCCCTCTGTCTCGATTTCTCATTTAAAAAAGGAACCACAATTACCCTTTATGTGTGGAGCTTGACATTTTAGTAATATGAAAACTATGGTAAACTAATAACAAGAAATCATTGATTAATAAAATAAAAATGAAATAATAAAAAAGATAATTAAATGTAAATGGAATCTGGGATGTTCTTTGGAAAAGTAAAAAGCAAACACACATTGTGAGTCTCCTATTTTTGTTCTCTATCCCCTTCTAACTTATGCATTGAAACCTTGCATGCTCTGTGTGACATAACTGCACCATGCCATGGAAGGCATTGGAATGTATAAGGGTTTACAATAAGCACTGAGACCTGGTCCTGGATGGCACAAAAGACTGTACCTGCTCTTGAGGCCATGCAGTGTTTTCCCTCTTGCTCCTCCTACTACAAGAGGGCTGAAGCCCTAACTGATGGAAGGAGATTAATTTTCCTTGCAATTTTTGGGAGTTTGACATTAAAATATTAATGTCACAAAGTCAGGGGAAAGATTGTTTACACTTCCATTCAAATCCAGAACAATGGGCAGGAATTTACACTCATATATGTCTGTGCACTAACATACACATGCACAAAGGCACGTACGGATGCACGTGATAATATATATACTCTCCATTGTATGAATCTGGGGTAGAACATGGACATGTTAAGAAAATATGCAGAAGTCATTATCTGGGGATTACAGATTATGAAGCAAGAAGAAGGAACCAAGGCAAGGCCCAAAATTCTTCAGCTCCTCTCTGCACCTACCCGTGGGGCATCTCATCTTTGTTCAGATTGTCATGCAATTTCACTTATTCTTCTGATGATTTCAGGTATTACAGTGCTTTAATTGATACATTATAATCAACATTGCATCCCTAGAATAAATGTCAATTATTTATGGCACCTAAATTATTTTATATGTTATTCTTTCTATCTTGTATTTTGGTCTAAGATTTTGCTCCCATATTCAGAAGATGTATACGTATGTTATTTTATTTTATTCTGATGACTCTTTTCTCCTATGAATTCAGCAACAATGTACCTTGTATAATGAGTGGGAAAGTGTGCTTTCTCTTCTATTTTTGTGGAGCACTGTTCCAAATTTGGAAGTATTATGGTTCATTCCACTTTGAAGATAAGTAAAATCCAATTCTGCATCTGTTTTCACCTGGGCTTTTATTCATGTGTATTTATGAATACTGATTCAAACTCTTGATTTGTTATATATCTATTCATTACCCCTTGTGTGTGTAGCTTGACATTTATCACTATGTGTATTTACTGTAATTTTACATTTTCATATAAGTTTTCTAAATTTTTGATTCATAATAATTCAAAATGTTCCTGGTATTCATTGTCAATTTTGCAATGATCTCAGGAATGCCATCCTCTAATTAGTAATTATAATAATTCTGGTAATTCTGTCACTTTAAGTGCCAGGTGATTTTTATGTCAGATATAGTTCTGTTCATCTCCAAGATGCACTTTTCCTTTCTTATTTTTCATTGAAAATAAATATTTCTTTCAAAATTGCCAGAATATATTCTTTGCTTATATAAACAAGCTTTACTTTTTCTTTCCAATAGAAGGCAAGAAGAAAGAGATTCCACCATGGAATGTTCTAGAACCATTTCTTCTCTCCTCATTAAGTAATAACAGGATAAACCTGCAGAAGAGGGGTTCTGAAATATTCAACTGAATACAAACTCAGCATGCTCAGAAATATCTGGGAATAAAACAGGGGGCAGAAATTCATGACAAGACAAGCACTGACACAAAACAGGTGCAGTGTGCCCTCTGGTGGTCAAGATCACCTTTGCAGCCCAGCTTTCTAACTGCAGGAGAGGTTTTTGTGTGGGGTCACCCTGACTTCCTCTCACTGTGTCTGGCCCTGACTTCTTCCCACTGTGTCTCTTGTACAGTAATACGTGCCTTGTTCTTAGCTCTTGGGCTGCTCATCTTTAAATAACCTTCATTCTTGGGGCTGTCCCTATTGATACAGAGTCAGGACTGAAGAGTTTATTTATAGTGTGTGCTTTCACTACTAGTTATTCAGTCAACCCACTCCAGCCCCTTTCTTGGAGAATGGTGGATCCAGATCACATGATAACTAGTTAAAATTATAAAGAAACAGTGCAGGTGAGGGGCAGGGCTTGCAATGGCTTCACCAGCCCATGTCCCAACTCCTGCAACTGCACCTTGATACCTGGTACAAGGAGAAACACAGTGAATCATGTGCTCAGATCCATCACCCTAGACCTTTATATATGATTCCCTGAGACATTCACATTTGGGTGCTGCCATCAGAAAGAGGAAGAGCCACAATGCTTTCATGTCCTTGTGGATAACATCCTTGATGCTGAGGAAATTTATTACAGACTGGGGAAGAACCTGATTTTAAATAAACATGTGCTGTGATTTAAAAAAGTTTTAAAGGTTAAAAAAGAATTACTGTAAGAAATTCATCTTCAGCCTTTTTCCAATGTCGTGAGGTAGCAATGTGATGCAAAAATGATTTGGCTTTGACATTAAAACCACAATTGCTTACTGCACTGTTTGGGTTTTAAGTCAAACATCTTAATGCATGATCTTATGTAAGTACCTGGTTCATTTGGCATTCAGACATCCATGCATAGAGGTGGTGTGAGGAGATGAAGACAGGAAAATGAAGTCCACCTGTGGAATAAATTTTGTCAGATTGAGGACACTGTGCTGAAGGTCAATGTGCACTTCTCATGGGGGAAGATATGTCCATATCATGGGGAACATATGTCCATATCATAGGGGAACATACGTCTATATCTCCATGTTTGGTGCATTGACTATGAGTTTGGTTATAATAATGTACTTCGATGGACTTCTCGATCTATTTTTGGTGTCACATAATTTTACAGATTTATTCATCAAGAAAATTACTCAAATACAGGTACATTAATGAAATTTCATTTAAAAATGTATATTAAGCCATTAAACAGTTTCCAGATTAGGTCTACCAAATCCTGATGAAAAGAATCATAAGTGTTCTCTACAAATGTTGAAACAGATCTCACTTATTCAACCTCTGCAAAACCCTCATACTGGCCCCTGGATGCTGCTCTCCTGAGCTTCCTCTGCACCTTCCCTGAATCTGTACTTTGGCTCCGTACTCCCAAGCTCCCGCAAAATGTCCTTGTTCTGTGTATCTAAGTTTTGTGTTCCTGAGCTCCCCCTGATGTGCCCTGGTCCTGCTCCCTGGAGTAAGTGTTGCTGAGCTCCCTGCAGCTGCCTCTGTCCTGAAAATGGGCTTAATGAAGCCTGGTCTTATGGTGTTGTAGTCCTTAGTTGCTACTTTCATCCCTGCAATACAAAATCCACATGGGATATATTCATGGACTTGAGGATTCAGGTTTGGTTGTAGGTGGCAGCAGGAACTGTCATTGACGGGTGTCATGCCCGTGGATGACTGAGCTACATTTGTGGTCAGTATGCCTGTACTGGCTGGCCAGTATCTGCAATAGCATGTCAGGGTCCTCCAGTTTCAAACAAAGCCCATGAGTAACAAACTTGCTCACTCTCCTCTGAGCTGGTAAGCTCTCCCATCATGCTCAGACACACTGGTCACTGATAAGAACAACTGTGTACAATGAAAGAAGGGGAAACACAATCCATTACAGAAGACTTCAGAATATAGATACACCTCCATTGGTTCATTTTTCAGAAGATTGAAGAGCTCTGAGATCATGCAAGCCTACTGGAGGACATTCTGCAGGGGATCTCAGGCTATCAACAGAGTCTCAAGTTATACATTGCTGCGTCCAGCTCTCAGACTGCTCATATCAGATACAGCATGTTCTAGGACTTATCTCTTGAGCCTTTCCAAAGTCTTTGTAGTGTGTCTCAATTCCAACATTCCAGACCACACCCCTGGGACACGGTTGTACGTAGCCCATCCAGGAGCTACTGTAAATGAATTCAGAATGTGGCAGTCCACACAATGGGCCCCTCCTAAATGACCCATAACAGATGTGCTATAGTCAAGGCCTAAGGTCAAGAAAGAAAATGATCTCCCAGGAGTGGGAAAAATGTTCCCATGAATACAAGATTGTTTCATAGAGAGAAGCACTAATTATCAATACATCAGATTTTAGGGCCTTTTAAGAATATACAAGAGACCTGATGTCCTCATACATAAGGGATGTCATTGTTCTAAAATCACATGTCACTATGTCCACATCCCCTATTGCTTTTGGGGTCCTGAACATCTGGAACACTCACCAGTGGAAAATTTCTCCTGTTTGAAAACACAATAAGTCTCTGGCTGCTTCTGTGTCTGGTGTGTTTTTTGGTCTCACAACAGCAATAGCACAAGCTCTACAGATACTCAGTCTAGGTTCAAATAGAGAGGATGTCCAAGAGAATTTCAGAGACCCCCAAGCAATACTAAGTGTCCCCAAGATCCCACCATCTGCACATGGTATCAGACATCTCCAGGTACTAATAAAACTTGTCAGAAAAATGCATGCATTAAGTGGAGTGTTGTCTCAGGATGAACTTTGGTTTGGTATTTGTGAGATATGTACACCAAAATACAAGAAGATACATTGGAAAATATCTTTAAGCAATCTGAGGATTCAGGAATGCAATTTTTATGATTAAAAGATATAGTATATTGGATTTCATACGTCATCAATGTCCATTTAATTTTGAAAGGCTGATGACTAGAGATTTTTGAATTCTGTTTTCATATACTGCCATGCAAATGTCATTTATATGGACATGTATTTTAATAGGTATTGCTGTCGTTCTCTTGCTCCATAGTAGTTCACCAAGGCAGTTGATTCATTAAATTCATTCAAATTTAATGTGCCTGGGAGTGGAAGATGGTGCTGGGGAGTCAGGCATACCATAAACTCCTTTCAGTGCCAGAGTCCAGGAACACTGGCATGTGTGGAGAATCTGGCCAGATTTGTGCTGAGTATGTGAGAAAATAAAACAATGTTCTTCTCACGTATGAATAATGATTTTCTTGTGCTGTACACAAATTCTACTCAAATCCTGTTGGAGGATTCACACCCACTTCTCTTCCCGTGTCCTTTTGCTGTCCATTCTAGTGGAGGCAAAGTCCCTGAGAAGAGTCCAGTGATCACACATTTCTCAAAGCTGAGTTGGGAGTGAATCCAGATATTTGGATTCACCATTCTATCAATCCAGCTGCTTCTAGATGATGGGGAACATGGTAAAATGAGAAAATTCCAGGAACAAGTGCCCATCCCCTCACTTCATTTTCACAGAAGTAGTGCTGTGTGGAATATCATGAGGTTAGAAAAGACATTCTGTATGTGCTCCCGATATACAATATGTGCTGTCTCAACATTCTCCATGGGGGAATGGCTGGAATGTCAGAATGATAAATGAGGGTGAGCTCTCAAAGGTATATATTTATGACAGAGCATAGAAAGACCATATTACACATATCCCTTTTTTGAATTTGGGTTTAGGAATTCTCCTTAGTTCAGAATTTATTTTCATAAACTCAGCTCTTTCCCTCTAATGAATGATATCTTCTTTGGACTAAAATTATACAATTCTGGGTTCTAGGTAAAAGGTGTGTCTTCCGTGGGGGAGCCAGTCAGTTTTAATTCTAAAGAAACTCAAACAGAGCGTGAGGATGCCCTAGGCATTTCCTATTGATGGGGCTTCACAGGAGCAAACCACACCTCTGTCTTCCAGGTTGAATATCAGAATCTCATGGCAATTTCTGCACTGTAGGATGTTTTTTCCAGGAATAATGGACCTTGGCTAGAAAACCAAGAGATTAATGTGAATGTCATTGTATTGGTGGCTACATCTGCCTGTGAATTCTTTATACATTTCATAATGGATTTACAAGAGTGAAATTAACCAGAAACAAAATGTCAAATGCTGTAAAGCCTCACTAATGTGAACTAACATTAATGAGTGAACTTGGAAAATTTAAGTTAAGACAACAGTTTTACAGGAGACAGAAATAGGGTAAAGGATGGACAATTAGTGCTGATGGAATACAGATTATGCATGAAGACTGATTGTAAAAATTTAGAAATGGATAGCACAATACTACCTGATAGTTGTGAAATAATATAAGGAAACTCAATGAAATTGAATGTGAGTATGCTTGATGGAGAAGTGATGATGTCACTATGAAACCAGAAGGAAAGATAGAGGATAAAGGCTGAGATGGAATAATTAAGGAATGGCTAAAGTACACAATGATGGCAATAAAATGTAGTCAACAGTAACATTGTAATATGTTTCCACTGAATGTAACAAAGGCATTATGCCCAAACCAACTGTCCACAGGTAGGCATCAAAGAGAGAGAGTTGGATTCTTTGTGGAAGAAAATGAAATGTCTTCACACAGATAACTATGGCAAAGTAACGTCTATACGTGCAGGTTTGTTTGGCCCCTGGCATTGGGGTGCAGCTTTCAGCCACAAACCTTCCAAAAGAGGATGTTTTGAATCATTTTACTGTGCTGCAAAGCAGGGCACAAAACTTTGACATTGCAATTTCAAGTCGGGATAAAGGAGGTACAAACAGCTGCAGGTTATATACATAGCAGGATGTGGAACGGTCGGTTAGGGCATTGTGAATCAATCATGAGGCAAGTTAGAAACAATAACACTAATTGGGGCTAGCTGCAGACCTGTGGTTACTGATTTGTTGACCTTTATACTGTGCATACAAGAGGAACGTTCCAGCTGACATACGTGACTGCCTCACTTAAGGTTATTGGTTGCCAGTTGACTGTGGCTCATTTTGATACTCTGTTGCAGTCTCAAGAGTTTGGGTTGTATGATGTGTGAATAACACTATTTTAAAAATTAACAAAGAGAAACAAGTGCCAGAAAAGTGCAGAAAAACTCACTGTCAGAGATGAAACAGAGTGCGGGTTCCCTGTGCAACCACAGTGCTCTGAGATGAGAACTCACATAGGTGTCTTCATTTTTCCGAAAGTTTTTATTCATGTTAATAACAGTATGATAATAGCTAAAAGAGCTGGGCCCATAATCTATGTTTTCCACATGAACTATGTAATTCAAACTCCAGTTTAGTTATTTTCTGAATGAGCACATAGAGATGTGATTACATACATAGGGACACGCACTGAATGGAAGATCAAGCTGTTTTCTTGTTTCCACCACTGCAGGATTTCATCTGTAATCCTAGGATTCACTTATGAGATGCAGCTCTCAGGTGCCTTGTGAAGGGGAGCTCCTTCTTGAGCAGTGATTGCCACTGTGATCTTAATAAGTTTCCCCCATCTGCATACCATCCAGAATGAAGCTCTATTACCAAGAATTGGGTATGTCCTATTCAAGAGGTGCCAGACCCTTTTTCCCTCATGCTAAATCCATCAGTTTGTCATAGAGATCAAGATTTGTAAACATCTGGAATTCATGAATATATAAATGAGGAACACCGTATTGACTGTATTGTTATTATAGGGTTGTTTTAGCAAGTATCACAAATTCTATGATTCAACACAACAGAAATATATTGTCTCCCTATTCTGAGGGCTATAAGTCTGAAATATATATGGAAGAATCCTTTCTTACTATTTCAGGCTACTAGGTGTTTAACATCAATTCGGTGGCTTACCATTGCTAGTAGATTCTTCCCATGCATACACTGGAAAATATTTCAAGATATTTATGCATTTACACAGCATAGCAACAACAATTTAAGGATTCCTTCTCAATATGTCTTTCTAATCTAACACATCATGTTCTCTATCCATGAGCTTATGTCTAACATATGAAACATCAGAGAAAACCTGTTTTCCATTTCATTTTAAAGGACATTGTGCAGGCTTGAAAGGAAGTATGCCCCCTAAGAAAAGCCGTGTTTAAATATAAATCCCATTTCATAAAAGTAGAAGAATCTCTATTCAATACTGTATGTTTGAGACTGTAATGAGATCATCTGCATGGTTGATGTGATTTAGTCAAGAGTGGTTGTTAAACTGGATTAGGTGACGACATGTCTCCACCCATTTAAGTGGGTCTTGATTAGTTTCTGAAGTCCTATAAAAGAGGAAACATTTTGGAGAGAGAGATTCAGAGAGAGCAACACTGTGAAGCAGAGAGTCCACCAGCCAGCGACCTTTGGAGATGAAGAGGGAAGATGCCTCCTGGGGAGCTTCATGAAACAGGAAGCCAGGAGAAGACGCTAACAGATGATACCATATTCGCCATGTGCCCTTCCAGCTGAGAGAGAAGCCCTGACTGTATTCGCCATGTGCCTTCTCATTTGAGAAAGAAACCCTGAACTTCATCGGCCTTCTTGAACCAAGGTATCTTTCCCTGGATGTCTTTGATTGGATGTTTCTATAAACTTGTTGTAATTGGGACATTTTCTTGGCCTTGGAACTGTAAACTTGCAACTCATTAAATTCTCCCTTTTAAAAAGCCATTCCATTTCTGGTATATTGCATTATGGCAGCTAGCAGACTACAACAGATTTTGGTAACAGAAAGTGGGGTGCTACTGCTGCAGTTTGCAAATACCAAATATGTTGGAACGGCTTTTTAAATGGATAAGGGGAAGAATCTGGAGGAGCTGTGAGAAACTTGGTAGAGAAGGCCTAGAATGCTTTGGAGAGACTGTTGGTAGAAATGTGGACTCTAAAGATACCTCTGATGAGGACTTAGACAGAAATGAGGCATGTGTTATAGAAAACTGGAAGGAAGGCGATCCTTGTTTTAAAATGGCAGATAATCTGGCAAAATTGACTAGTGGCTTTTGCTGGAAGGCTGATTTTAAAAGCCATGAACTTGGATATTTAACAGAGGAGATTTCCAAATTAAATGTGGAAAGTGCAGCCTGGTTTCTCCTTGCAGCTTATAGTGAAATGCGACAGGAAAGAGATAAATTGAGAACTGAACTCTTGGGTACAAAGAAACCAGAAATTGAAGTTCTGGAAAATTTTGGGCCTCCAGGAAGGGAGACCCCAGAGAATAGTGACCCACATGAGGTCTTGGCCAAATGTGGAACCACTCAGCCATTTCAGAAAGAGTCAGGATTGGACATGGAGTTATCCAGGAAAGATTTGTGGAAACTCCTTATGTCTGATGGGTATGATCCAACACTACTGTATAGAAAGCCAACGAGAGTGCTGTGGGACCTGTATAAACAGAGCCACTGCCAGTCTGGACTGAGGGGTTCAGAGAAGGGACGCATTGGAGGAAAGATAACTTCAGAGGCAAAGCCATGGAGACTGAGGTCTAAAGTCAAGAAGCCTTGGGCCAGGAGAGTGGACCCACCCAAGCCCGTGGAGAGGGTGAGTTTGCCCCAAAGGCAGAGAATGGGCCTTCCACCTTGTTGCAGTGGAAGAGTCATGCCGCCTCAGGCCTTGGAGAAGGTGAAGCACATTCCTTGAGGTTTGGGTAGAGCCTGGCTGCCACCACATGGAGGGGTTGAGCGTGTGCCCCGGAGATG
>PVIY010020978.1:0-43170 GCA_004026745.1 Myrmecophaga tridactyla
CTTACAGGAGTATTTTAAAGGAACCATCTTGGAAAAGTCTTCAGAGCTGACAAAGAGACATTTAGAGGTGCAGAAAGAAAACACCCCCAGGGAAGATGTTTGAAACCAAGAACCAAAGTACCAGCAGATGCAAGCCATATGCCTTCCCAGATTGGAAATTCTTGAGTCAAGGTATTTCCCTCTGGACACCTTAGTTAGGACCTTTTTATGGTCTTAGAACTGTAAACTTGTAACTCAATAAATTCCCTTTATAAGAGTCAGCCCATTTCTGGTATATTACATTTCAGGCAACATTAACAAACTAAAACAGATATATATTCATGTCTTTCATTAAGTTTGGGAAGTTTTCAGTCATTATTTCTTTGAATATTCTCTTTACCCCATTTCTCTCTTTCTTCTTTTGAAACTCCCACAATGCATATATTGGTACACTTGATAGTGTACCACAGTTTCCTCAGGCTCTGTTTGCTTTTCTTCATTTTTTCTTCATTCTGTTCCCCAGAGTGAATGATTTCACTTCTTACCTGCAAGTTCACTGATTCTTTCTCCTGCCAGCTCAATCTGCTTCTGAACTCCTCTAGGAAATTTTTTATTTCTGTTGCTGAGGTCTTCAATTCTGTTTGGTTCCTTTTCATATTTTTCATCTCTATATTTATTTTCTATTTGTGTTCATCTGTTGTTTTCCTGATGTCCTTTAGTTTTTTGTCTATATTTTCCTTAAGCTCTTTGAGGATATTTATAACCATTTTTTAAGGCTTCATCTAGATTGTGCCAGGTCTGATCCTTCTCATTTGTGGTTTCCAGTGCTTTAATTTTATCCTTTGTCTGAGTCATCTCTTTCTGGTTCTTTGTAAGTTTTGTGACCTTTTATTGAAACTGGGATGTTTTGATATTTTAGTGTGTGACTTCTGGAATTTAGGCTCTGAGTTATCTGTTCTTTAAGGTTGTATTTGGCTAGCATTATGAGAGAGCTTTTCTTTTTTTTCCTTCAAAATTTAAAAAAAAATTAAATTAATTTTATTTTTGTTTAATTTTTTGAGAGAGCTTTTCTTGAATGATGGAAGCTAACAAAAAATTAAAAGGAAATACCCGGTCCCAGTTGTTGCAGATTGATCTGTGAGAGTGCTTTCCTTCAGGTAATCCATACAATGAGTTTAGAGAATAGCCCCAGGTCATAGGGGCCTTCCTGGTCCTATGTTTATAGGCAGTTTTTCTTCGACTTGTACATTAGGCCCTAGGAATTCTCCCATTTACACAGATACAAATGTCCCCTTTTCCCTGGGGAATAATTTCCTCATGGTCTTGGGCACTCTACTGTATGCACTAGAGCCAGCAATCCCTTGCCCCCAGCATCATAACTTGACTGCTCTCTCACAGAGTTCTGTAGGAAAGCTCTGTGAGCCACCTTCTACATGCAGAGCAAGTTCTCAGACAACAAGTCCTTTAGGCCACCATGACAGATTGGGCCAAACATGCATGCACCCAGTATTTGCATGAGGATAACTCTGATCCCTCCAGATCCAAGACCAGAGACCTGCACTTGGACCATAGGCAGGTTTCATGCTGAGCCAGCAGGGGAGGGTCCAGCCGCAGCACCATGAGATCCTCCTGCTTTCTTTTTATATTAGATAAATTTATAGTTTTACAGAAAAATCATGCAGAAAATACAGTTTCCATGCCCCCTCCCATGATTAACACCTTACATTAGCATGGTGCATTTGTTACATTTGGTGAAAGAATATTATTATAATAGTACCATTAACTATAGTTCTTGGTTTACATTAAGGTTCCCTGTTTGCACTGCACAGTCCTATGGTGTCTTTTTTTTCCATTTTAATTCTAGTAACATATATACAAGCTGAAACACCCCCATTTAAACACATTCACACATATAATTCAGTGCTGTTAATTACTTTCACAGTGTTGTGCTACAATCACCAACATCTATTACCAAAACTTTTCCATTGTTATTGGACAAAGACAGTGTGTTCTCATCACAATGTGCTCAATGATCAATTCCTGAGACACTAGAGATCTAAAGAGATAAAGCGTTTATTGCTTGGTGCAAAAAAGTAGATCAGATGGCCTATTGGCCCCCAAATCTGTCTACTCTAATGTATCAAAAAGAAAAAAAAGGAGTATCTATATAATGATTCAGTAATTGTTATCATCCCTTAAATTCTAACTTCTCAGTTACAACTCCTCTCTCTGATTTGATAATTCTCTCAATCTTGAGGTATATCTGGGTGATGACTTTTCTAATGTATTCAAGCAGAAAAAACGCATCAACATTATAGGACCAAGGTATGAAAGCTGGTTGTTGTTCTTGAAGAGACTGGTACTTCTGGGTTTAAGAGCTTATCAGGCATAGTGGCTTTAAGTCTCTGAAAAACAAACTTAATAAGTAAAACTTTTATAGGGCCCAGGGTATCCTTTACGGTTTCCTGGTACACTGTTGGGTGGGATTTGTCATACTGTGGCAGTTTGCTAGATCTGGCTATTTTCTCCACTCCCTCAAGGAACTTCACAAATGCTTTTTTGCCCAAAATACTTTGAAATGCATCCGACTATAACATTAACTTGTATAGAATATCAAGATTTTATTCCTCATTCAAGGTGCCTTGTCAACTAAAGCTGAATTAGGTTGTTTAAATGAACTAGACAGGTTAAATTTGACAGTGTTCTATGGAAAAATTTAAATTTTGGATAAAATAAATATCTCTTCTTTTGGTCTCACACAGTCATTAAAGTCTTAAAATACAGACAATATCGTCTTTTACCTTGTATTCTAATTTGCCTTAGTCTTAACAAGATCAGTTTCATTTGCACTTTAATGGAAGTCTTATTTCTTTTTCAGCTTTTTAACAGTTGCTATATGGAGTAATGCTGGCTTTCAGGGCTGGAAAACTCTAACTCTGGGTCTCAGGTGTCACATAGATACCTAAAATGCCAGAGAACTACCAGGTTATGCAAAGAGCAAAGCATCTCAGATTTTAGAAATAACAATTAAAGCTCAAGTGTAAATATGACTGCTGTAAGAGCTTAAAATTTAGGCCCTAATTTTCTTATAAACATTTTAAAATGAAGCTACTTTCAGAAATAAACATAGTTGACAGTTGTTTTATATTGGGGTCAACCACAAACTATAGCAGGGGTTTTGTCCTGTTTCACCTTTACACATTTACCAGGATGATGTTAATTAACTGGCAAAACACAATTTATGTATTTGTCTTGCTTCTCTTTTAAAGTTCCTTTTTATTGCAGATGAAGTTCTGACTTATAAATGACCACATAAATTTTTAGAAAGCATTATGGCAAAGTAGTGTGACTGACAAGTAAATTCATTTGTTTCCATGATCTATAGACTTTTTCTGAGAATAACTAAAACCATGACTGACAACATCATACTGTTGTCTAACATCATACAGATCAGTATCAGGATTTAGCATGGAGAATGAGAACATTGCCAAGTTTCAGTAATTTTATACAATCTCTAAATATATGAATAACATTTTACCCATACAATTTAAGCTAGTGAAAGGGTAGAAAATCCCCTTTAACCACTGTAATACTTCCCAACACCTTCTATGTAATATGTTAAACTATTTTAGCACCTCACTTTTACAAGGTGAAAAAAATCCTTTGTAGCAGTTTTCCTTTAAAAGGGAGAAGACTTGTCTTCTGAAATTAAGTCTGATAAGGTCAACATAAATGTTAACAAAGATATTATTCTGATATAAAATCTTTGTCTTCTAGACAGAGTACTCATATAGTTAAGAAAAGCTTTTTATAACTTTTCTTTAAGAGAAGATTAACAATTCACATTATTTTAACGGGGAAAACTAAAATAGTTTTGTATGAATACACTGACACAAAAGCCTTGTTTTAAAAAAACATGTTATAAACAGGCTTATTAAATTTTTGGTCAGCATTGACTATGACAGGCAGAATTCACTTTTATAAATATTCTACAACTTTCCATATTTATTCAGGGCTTGTAGTAAGCAATAACTACAACAAACAAAATACATTTTCTCAAATCTTCTACAGCTTTCCATATCCATTTAGGATTTGTAGTCAGATACAAGCAAAATTCACTTTAATCAGAAAATATGGTCATTGTAGTATGGGAAAAAATAAAAATACTATCCCTCTCACCTATAGTTTTTATGTATTCAGACTGTATATAATTAGAAATAAATTTGATAACAAATTCAGAAAGCTCTTTGAATATACATACTATCTTCCAGTAACAGTATTCATGAAGGAGAGAAGTGACAGAGATACTACAACCTAATGGAAGAAGAAAAAAATGTAAGCTTGGGTTTGTGTTCTAGTTTGCTAGCTGCCAGAATGCAATATACCAGAAATGGAATGGCTTTTAAAAGGGGGAATTTAATAAGTCGCTATTTTACAGTTCTAAGGCCAAGAAAATGTCCCAAATAAAACAAGTCTATAGATGTCCAATCAAAGGCATCCAGAGAAAGATACCTTGGTTCAAGAAGGTTGATGAAGTTCAGGGTTTCTCTCTCAAGTGAGAAGGCACATGGTGAACATAGTCAGGGCATCTCTCTCAGCTGGAAGGGCACATGGTGAGCAAGACATCATCTGCTAGCTTTCTCTCCTGGCTTCCAGCTTCATAAAGCTCCCCAGGAGGCTTTTTCCTTCTTCATCTCGAAAGGCTGCTGGCTCTTGGACTTTCTACTTCATGGTGCTCAGCATTCTCTGCTCTCTTCAAATCTCTCTCATTCTCCAAAATGTTTCCTCTTTTATAGGATTCCAGTAAACTAATCAAGACCCACTCAAATGGGTGTAGACATACCTCCACTTAGTCCAGCTCAACAACCACTCTTGATTAAATCACATCTCCAGGGAGATGATCTAATTATAGTTTCGAACATACAATACTAAATAGAGATTAGAAGAAATGGCTGCCTTTACAAAGTGGGACTAGGATTAAAACATGGCTTCTCTAGTGTACATACATCATTTCAAACCAGCACAGTTTGGAATGCAACCAGGCATTTATATATACTTTATATTCACAACACAAAAATCATTACTTCACATAGACCTAAAATTTCTCAGTCCAACCAGCACTAACTTCAAAGGTCAGAAGACCCCAAGTCTAAAATATAATCAGTTCTTCAATAATTAAAGGACTTATATCCAGAGAGAAAAACTCAAAATTTTCAACATTATTTCCAAGTATTGCATAATACCAGGAATATGTTAGTTCACAAAATTAAGTTATGACTTTTAGAAAACTAGTTCAGAGCTCTATTTATTCAAATGCTACTTTCTTATTTGATGATCTTCCAAGTGTCATCTGTTCTATGACGTCTTCTTGGGGAATTTTTTATCTATTTGCTTTTAAAAATTCTTCCAGCACTTTTATTCCTTTATTACTACTGTCTTATAACTCTTTGAAGCTAAGAATTATATCATTCCCATTCTTGACAGCATTTACTAACAAAAATATACTGATTGACATGAACAAAGCCACTACAAATTCAAATTCTTCCATATACTGGGGTAACAAATGGCAAAGTAATTAAAAATCCAGTTTCTTTGAAATCCAGGTAATCAAGGTTACAAAAATCTCATTTACATTCTTGCTAAATTTAACTGATTGCTTAAATAGTATATATTTGAGGCATTAGCATATAATCAGACTAGATATTGTCACTGCAATTTTTTGTAGCTGTATTTGCTTTTTTATTCCTTCTTTTGGAGATTAAAAAATCTCTTTGTTTTCATAATATCCTAAAATTACAAACAACCTTAAAAGTACATTGACTATCAAGCTCTGGAAAATATATTGCAATTGTTGAATTTGTTCTAAGCCTAAATCTAGGAAAACTTTTCCAGAGCTCTCAAAGACCTTTCATTTTACTTACTGAAATTTGGCAATTATATTTATTCAATTGCTCCTATCCAAAGACTATTTATATTTTAATAAATTATTTTTTTATTACTACAGTTACCATTGCAAAGGTATTACAGGAAAAAATCATTTTCACATGGTCTATTCCATAGCATTTGTTCTATGCCTACCATTTCTAATCACCAGGCCCTGTTGAAAGAATACTAAATCATGCTTTCCCAATCTTTCTGTACACAGCCAATCCCTCATAGCTGCTTTAAGTGGTTAGGCCCTGGGGGGCAGGGAAAGGGGAGACTGAAAAAAAATGAAGCCTGGACTGTTGAACTTGATCCTAAATGTTTTAAATGAGGGCAGAGGGATGAGAGTTCCTATGCTCTTCTTTTTTAAATTATTTATTTTTATTGATATATATTATATATTCACATACCATGTAATCATCCAGAGTGTATAATCAGTGGCTCACAATATCATCTGTTCTAGTTTGCTAGCTGCCAGAAGGCAATATACCAGAAACTGAATGGCTTTTAAAAGGGGAAATTTAATAAGTTACAAGTCTACAGTTCTAAGGCCATGAAAATGTCCCAATTAAAGCCATGTAGAAATGTCCAATTTAAGCCATCCAGGGAAAGACCTTAGTTTACAAAGGCTGATAATGTCCAGGGTTTCTTTTCCTGAGAAGGGCACGTGGCAAAGTCTGCTACCTTTCTCTTCAGACTTCTTGTTTCATGAAGCTCTCCTGGGGGCAGCGTGGGCTCCAGCTCTCATCATTTTCTCCTCTCTTAGAATCTCCAAAGGTCACTGGCTGGTGGACTTTGTGGTTCTCATGGCCTTGTGGCTCTGCTCAGCTCTGCTGTGGCTTTCTTGTCATTCTCAAAAGGCCACTGGCTGGTGCACTCTCTGCTTCATGGTTCCACAACATTCTCTGTTGTGGCTTTCTCATGGCCCTGTCATTCTGAAGCTTTCTCCAAAAGCTTCCTCTTTTACAAGAGTCCAGTAAACTAATCAAGACCCACAATCAAGCCTAACACCCACACTTGATTGAGCCACAACTCCGTGGAGATAATCTAATCAATTTCCCAACATACAGTACTGACTAGGAATAAAAAGAAATGGTTACTCACACAAGGTTGAATCAGGATTAAAACATGGCTTTTCTAGGGGGCATAATCCTTTCAAACCAGAACATTCCACCCTCTAGATGGAATGTTTTCCACATACACAAAATACATTCATTCTATCACAATATCAGAAATCCTTAAACCATTTCAGTAACAATACAAATGCAATACAAGTTTAAAACCAGTACAGAGTCTCATCAAAGTCAGCTACAGGCATGGTCTGTCCTAATGCAGAATTCTCTGGCTCTGCACCTGTAAAACTCAGAACAAGTTATTTGCTGCCAACATACAAAGAAGAGACAGTCATAGGATACATATTACCATTTCCATAGGGAGAAATTGGAAAGAACACAGGGTCAAGCAGTCTTGAAAACTGCAAGGCAAACTCCATTAGATTTCAAAGTCTGAGAGTCATTTATCTTCAGGGCTCTAGAAAGCAGCAATCCCACCCTTTCCAAGAGTTTATGCAGCAGCCTACCTCTCTCTGAATGCAACCTTGGGGGATACTGTGGAGATAACCTTTTTCTTGGCTCCACCATCTCCAAGCATCAGGGCCATAACCAGGCTCTCTGCCATCTCTGGGGCACATGCTCAACCCCCCCCCCCCCGCCATGTGGTGGCAGCCAAGCTCTCCCCAATCCCCAAGGAATGTGCTCCACCCTCTCCAAGGCCTGAGGCAGCACAACTCTTCCACTGCAATGAGGTAGAAGGCCCATCCTCTGCCTCGGGTGAAAACTCACCCTCTCCCCTTCTTGGATGGGTCCACTCTCCTGGCCCAGGGTTTCTTGACTTTAGACTTTAGCTTCCATAGTTCTGCCCCTGAAGTTATTTTTCCTTCATATTTTCCTTTTCTGAAATGGATGACTGGTCCCACATTTGGCTAAATCCTCACATGGAACACTATTCTCTGGGGTTTCACTTCCTCGAAGCTCAGAATTTTCCAGAACATCAATTTCTAGTTTCTTTGTACCCAAGATTTCAGTTCTCAGCTTGTCTCTTTCCTTTCACATTTTGCTATAAGCTGCAAGGAGAAACCAGGCTGCACTTTCCACATTTAATTTGGAAATCTCTTCTGCTAAATATCCAAGTTCATGGCTTTTAAAATCTGTCTTCCAGCCAAAGCCACTAGTTAATTTTGCCAGATTATCTGCCATTTTAAAACAAGGATTGCCTTCCTTCCAGTTTGCAATAACACTTACCTCATTTTTGTCTAGTGCCTTGCCAGAGCCATCCCTAGAGTCCACATTTCTACCAACAGTCTTTTCAAAGTATTTTAGGCCTTCTCTATCAAGCCCCTCACAGCTCTTCAAAAATTTCCCCCTTACCCATTTAGAAGATCATTTCAACATATTTGGTATTTGCAAACCACAGCAACACCCCATTTCTCCAGTAATAAAATCTATTTTAGTTTGTTAGCTGCTGGAATGTATATACCAGATATCGAGTGGCTTTTAAAAGGAGGAATTTAATAAGTTGCTAGTTCACAGTTCTAAGGCTGTGAAAATGTCCCAATTAAAGCAAGTCTATAAAAATGTCCAAATTAAGTCACCAGCAAGAGGTTACCTTCACTCAAGAAAGGCTGATGAAGTTCAGAGTTTTTCTCTCAACTGGAAAGACACATAGCAAGCATGGTGATGTCTGCTAGCTTTCCAGGCTTCTTGTTTCATGAAGCTCTCCCAGCGGTGTTTTTCCTTATCTCCAAATGTCTCTGGCTCTCGTAGTTATTGTGGCTCTCTCCTGGCTCTGTTGTGGCTCTTGGGGCTCTGTTTCATAATGCTTCTTATTTTAAACGATTCCAGTAAACTAATCAAGACCCACTTGGAATGGGTGGAAGCACTCTCCATCTAGTAAAAAGTTAATACCCACAATTAGGTATTAATAATACTAATTAATTAATACTAATATTAATTAATACTCACATCTCTGTGGAGATAATCTAATCAAGTTTCCAATATACAGTGCTGAATAGGAATGAAAAGAAACTGTTGCTCCCACAAGATTGAACTAGGATTAAACCATGCTTTTATCAGGGCATATAATCCTTTCAAACCAGCACACCCTTGTATTCTGATTTACCTTAGTCCTGACCTTCATTCTTATCTCTAAATGAAACCTGATCTATTTTAAAATTTCCTTAACAGTTGTTGCATGTGGAAATGCTGACCTTCAGAACTACAGAACTCCTACTCTGAGTCTTAGATGTCACACAGTTACCTAAAGTTCCAGAGAAATACCAGGTTGCACATATATAGCACAGCCTCTCAACATCTCAAAATAGCAATTACCACTCCAGACTAAATGTGACTACTATAAAGAGTTTACAATCTAGGCCTCAATTTTCTTTTAAGTATTTTCTGAATGAGATCATACATTATTTGCTCTTTTGTTTCTGGCTTATTTGGCATCACATTATGTCCCCCAGGTTCATGCACAACATTGCATGCTTCACAACTTTGTTCCTTTCTGTGGCAGCACAATATTCAATCATACATATACACCAGTGTATCCTTCAGCCACCTGCCTCCATTGGGCATTAAATATAATGTCCAAAGTCAACAGTCTATCAACACTCTCAATTTGGGGAAATTTTCATTACTCCCAAGAGAAGAATAACTGTTAAACACACCCTCGTCAAATGGAAAATCCAAACTCTGGGGCATTAATTTTTATACAAAAGGGCTTATTTACTTTTAAGCAATTCAAATGCTTAAAGAGTTTTTAAAGATTTTTTTTGTTAATTTGCTATTACCACCCGGAGGTATGAGAACATACATAGAACAGGTATAAATAAAACAAACACAAACAAAATGTTAGTCGTATAAGAAACAGAAACACAGAAATACTTTTGAGAAGGACAAATAAAAGATTGAATATATATCATCTCATCCCATTTATGCTCTCTTTTTGCAGAATGACTTTAACTGTAATATCTTTGACTTTAACTGTAATGGTAGTATCTTTCCACAGAGCCGTTTTCAGGCCATTTCTTTCCTGATTATAAATCATATTAAGGTTAGATTATGTTACAGAAATGAACCTTTTTTCATAGTGTTATAACTAAAATCTTTCCAGTTTTTCAATATAACCCAAAGCTTCCCTTTTTAAGGAATTTCTATAATCTGTAACCAATTAGGAACACTTGACCAATACAAATGCAGTGACACCAACTAACAAATTTAAAGACATTTAACACTTACTACATATTTATGTAACACACCTATTAATAACTAGACCAAACACAACAATTAACAATTAAACAAATATTAAATGCTTACTATACCTAGGTAACACAGCAGTTAACAGTTAAACAGGCATACTTAATTACACTGAATACCAATTAATTGTTGGATTACTTTTTTTCCTGGAGTATACTTGTGCTGGTTTGAAACTGCTGTGTTCCCCAGAAAAGCCACATTCTTTTACTCCTAATCTACTCTTGTGGGATAGACCCATTGTTTAGGGTGGAACTTTTTTATTATATTTTTTCCATGGAGATGTGACATACCCAATTGTTGGTGCAACTTTTTGATTAGATAGAGATATGGCTCCACCCGTGCAAGGTGGGTCTTCATTAGTTTACTCTAGTCCTTAAAGAGCTGACACAGAGAGCAGTCACAGACATTTAAAGATGCAGAGGAAAATACCAGAAGGACCCACAGATCTGTGAGAGCCATTTGAAACCAGAAGCCAGGAGAGGAGAGCAGCAGACATAGCCATGTGCCTTCCCATGAGATGTTAAGCAAGCCAGAACCCAGAGTTTTGCCCCAGAGAAGCTAAGTTAGGGCCCACAGATGCTTACAGGGAAAGCCATTGGAATCTGAAGCACAAACCAATGAACTGGGAGCAAGGACCTCAGGTGCCAGCCATGTACCTTCCCAACTGACAGATAAATCCCAGACACCATTCAGCCTTTCTTCATAATAAAGGTATCTTTCTCTGGATGCCTTAGTTTGGACATTTTTAAGACCTTAGAACTGTAAACTTGTAACTTAACAAATTCCCTTTATAAAAGCCATTCCACTTCAGCTATATTGCATTCCAGCAGCATTAGCAAACTAAAACAACACTCAACAGACAAAAAATCCTCATGTCAGGGCCTCAAACTCCATATAGAATGGTACCCAGAAAACAGAAAGCTGTCGAGGTCAGAGCAACGAGAATCATTCTGGAAGCAAGACCCAGGCCTTCAAGCCAGGTCTAGGGCACTCAAACCATCAAATGTACTTTCTGATTCACTTTTACCTTGATGACCACCTCACCCAGTCAGATGTCTGGACTTGATTTCTCTCTTTTAATCTTTCTCTCTCTCTCTCAATATTTTTCGTTGTGAAATATAACATATACACAATAAAGCAATAAATTTCAAAGTACATTGTTACAAGTAGTTATAGAACAGATTTAAGATGGTATGCATTGTAGTTCCACAATTATTTTAGGCTCTTCATTCTAGCTGCTCCAGGACACTGGAGAATAAAAGAAATATTAATATAATGATTCAACAGTCATACTCATTTGTTAAATTTGATCTCTGTTATAACTCCTCCTTCTCCTTTGCCCCTTCTCCCAATCTCTAGGGTATTTGGGCTATGCCCATCCTAACTTTTTCATGTTGGAATCTCTCTCTTCTTAATATGGTATGTGATTTCTCAATATGGAATCTCTCTTTTCTTTAATGCAATTTTATTGAGATATATTCACATACCATATAATCATCCAGAGAATACAATCAATGGGTCACAGTCTCATCATATAGATATGCATTCATCATCACAATTAATTTTTGAACATTTTCATTACTGTAAAACCAATAAAATAAAGGCAAAACAGAACACCCAAAAAATCCCATACCCCCATACCCCTATTATTTATTTATTTATTGTCTATATTTTCTTACTCATCAGTTCATTCATTCAATAAAGGTAGTGTTAGTTACAAGGTTTTCACAATCACACAGTCACACTATACAAGCTATATAGTTATGCAATCATCTTCAAGAATCAAGGCTACTACATTACAATTCAACAGCTTCAGGAATTTCCCTCTAGCTACTCCAATACACCAAAAACTGAAAAGGGATGGCTATATAATGCATAAGAATAATCTTCAGAATGACCTCTCAACTCTATTTGAAATCACTCAGCCACTGAAACTTTATTTTGTTTCATTTCTCTTCTCCCTTTTGGCCAAGCAGTCTTTCTCAATCCCACGTTGCCAGGGCCAGGCTTATCCTGGGAGTCATGTCCCACATTGCCAAGGAGTTTAACACTCTGGGAGCCATGTCCCACATAGGGGGAAGGGTAGTGAGTTCACCTGCAGAGTTGGCTTAGAGAGAGAGGCCACATCTGAGCAAGAAGAGGTTCTCTGGGGGACTCGTACACGTAATTATAAGTAGGCTTAGACTATACTTTGCGGGAATATGTTTCATAACGGCAAGGCCCAAGATTGAGGGCTTGGTCTATTACATTGGTAGTCCCCAATGCTTGTTAGAATAGCAGGTCTTCACCAGGTGGGAAAGTTTAATATTTCCACATTTTTCCCCAGTCCCTCGAGGGGACTTTGCAAATACTTTTGTTTTAATCTTCTTCCCAGATTATTCTAGGGTGTGTCATAGCATCACACTAGCCTGTACAAACCAGCAAGATCTCACTCCCTAATCTTTGAAGATTTTTAAGGTGCCAAAAGGGTCTGGAGTGCTGGCAGAACAAAGAAAAAACTCGATTACTGACCTTCTGGACTAAAGAATGTCTGGTGGGTGCAAAATCTTGGTTACTGTGTTTACCTGTTCTGCTGGGGCCCCAGAACTTTGGGCAGACAGACTCCTTAGGAATCTTTGTTCCATCTAGTAGT
Source organism: Myrmecophaga tridactyla (assembly GCA_004026745.1). NCBI lineage: Eukaryota > Metazoa > Chordata > Mammalia > Pilosa > Myrmecophagidae > Myrmecophaga > Myrmecophaga tridactyla. Next base: position 12,853 of record PVIY010020978.1, read on the forward strand.
CACCAAATTACTATTGAGCAAAGGCAGTGAGTACTCTGCCTGATGCCCTCAGTGACCAAATCCTGAAACACTGGGATTTCAAAGAGAGAAATAATTTATTGCTAGGTGTGAAGCAGGAGATCAGATGGCCTATTGGCCTGAAAATCTATCTACCTGAGCTGCAGTAATTCTGATAGTTTTATATATCAAATGATGGGCAAGTTTTAGGATAATGAGCACAATGACTCCAGATGATGTAATTAGAGGTAATCTAACTATTGAGTGTGTGCAGGTTGATTACCTGCTTAGTCACAGAATGTATGTAAGAAAATGGTGGCTTAATATGAGGATGGGTGTGATTTTTAGTATTATAACTAGGTATAGGACACTTATAGATTAAGGTCTAAGCTACTGGGCATGTCAGACAGGCCCATTTTTGTTAGATCCAGTTTTGGTTATCAAGATAACTTTGGACTTGGGGTGGATTAGTTCTGGTTGATCCAAGGTCCTTCATTAATAAACACTAGGGGCTGTCTTTACTGATCACATGACTCCAAAGTTGAAAAACTGGATAAAATGGGGACAGGTGAGGGTTAATCACAAGGTTTTGACTTGGCACAAGATAAAGGCTGTACAATCATTATCCAAGATCAAGGTAGCTGATTACAGTTCAGAGACTTCATATATTTCCCTCTGTTTACTCTAATATGCCAGAAAGAAAAAAGAGTATCTATATAATGATATAGTAATCACAATCATCCCTTAAATCCTAACTACTTGGTTACACCATCACCCCAAATAAAATCCCTATACAATTTAAGCATTCTCTACTCCCACTCCAGTCCATGGTAACCTATAGTCTAGATTCTGGCCCTATAAATTTGATTATTCTTATAATTTCATATCAGTAATCATACACTATTTGTCCTTTTGTGTCTGGCTTATTTAACTCAACATGATGTCTTCAAAGTCCATCCCTGTTGTCACTTGTATCAGAAGTTCATTCTCTTTATGACTGAATGTTCTAGTTTGCTAGCTGTCAGAATGCAATATACCAGAAACAAAACAGCCTTTAAAAAGGGGAATTTGATAAGTTGCTAGTTTATAGTTCTAAGGCCAAGAAAATGTCCCAATTAAAACAAGTTTATAGAAATGTCCAATCTAAGGCATCCAGGGAAAGATACCTTGGTTCAAGAAGGCAGATGAAGTTCAGGGTTTCTTTCTCAAGTGGAAGGGCACATGATGAACACAGTCAGAGTTCCTCTCTCATCTGGAAGGGCACATGGTGAACATGGTGTCATCTGTTAGGTTCTTCTCCTGGCTTCCTGTTTCATGAAGCTCCCCAGAAGGCATTTTCCTTCTTCATCTCCAAAGGTTGCTGGCTGGTGGACTCCGCTTCTCATGACTATGTCATTCTGTTCTCTCAGAAAATTTTTACATTTTCCCAAATGTTTCCTCTTTTATAGGAGTCCAGTAAACCAATCAAGACCCACCCAAATGGGTGGAGACACATCTCCCCTAATCCAGTTTAACAACCACTCTTGATTGGGATACATCTCCAGAGAGATGATCTAATAACAGATTCAAACATACAGTATTGAAAAGGGATTATTTTGCCTTTATGAAATGGAACTTAGATTAAAACATGGCTTTTTTAGGTGACATACATCCTTTCAAACCAGCACACTGAATAATATTTCATTATATGTGTATACCACATTTTATTTATCCATTCAGCTGTTGATGGACATTTGGGTTGCTTCCATCCTTTGACAATTGTGAATAATGCCCCTATGAACATTGGTGTGAAAATACCTGTTTGAGTCCCTGGTTTCAATTCTTTTGGTTATATGCCTAGAAGCGGGATTGCTGGGTTATATGGCAATTCATTGCTCATCTTTCTAAGAAACTGCCAAACTATCTCCCACAGCAGCTGCACCATTTTATATTCCCACCAACAATGTACTGTTTCCTACTAGTCTGCATCCTTACCAGCACTAGTTACTTCCTGCTTTTTAAATAACAGCCATGCTAGTGGGGTTGAAGTGGTATCTCATTGTGGTTTTGATTTGCTTTTCCCTAATGGTTAACAATATTGAGCATTTTTTCATGTGTTTATTGGCTGTCTATATATGTATTTTTGGGGAAGTAGTTATCCAAGTCTTTGCCCTTCATTTAATTGGTCAGTTTGCCTTTTTATTATTGAATTGTAGGAGTTATTTGTAATTTTCAGATATTAAACCATTTTTAGACATATGATTTGCATATATATTCTCCTATTCTGTAATTTATCTTTGCACTTTCTTGATGATGCCCTTTGATGCACAAAAGTTTTAAATTTTGATTACATACAATTTATCTTTTTTTTTCCTGGTTACTTGGGCTTTAGGTATCATAGCTATAAAATTGTTGCCTAATTCAAGATCAGGAAGATTTATGCTTATGTGTTTTAACAGTTTTATTGTTTAAGATGTTTACATTTAGGCCTTTTATCTATTTTGTATATGATTTGAGATAGGGGATCCAACTTCATTCATTTGCATGTGTATATCCAGTTTTCCCAGCACCAGTTGTTGAAGAGACTATTCTTTCCCCATTGCATGGGATTGGTATCTTTGTCAAAATTAATTTGCCAGAGATGTATGGGTTAATTTCTGGATTTTCAATTCTATTCCTTTGGTCTATTTGGCCGTCTTTATGCCATACCAAACTGTTTTGACTAATTTACCTTCATGATAAATTTTGAAATCAGTAAATATGAGATCTCCAACTTTGTTCTTTTTCAAGGTATTTTTGGATATTCTGGGTCTCTTGCCCTTCCATATGAATTTGATGATTGGCTTTTCCAATTCTGTGATGGAAGCTGTTAGAGCTTTGAATGAGATTGCATTAAATCTGTGAATTTTTTGAGTAATATTGACATCTTAATAATATTAATTCTTACCATCCATAGGCACAGAATATCTCTCCATTTATTTATGTTTTCTTCACTTTTTTCAGTAATGATTTGTAGTTTTCTGCATACAAGTCCTTTATGCCCTTGATTAAATTTATTCCTAAATAGTTTATTATTTTACTTATTTAAATGGAATTGTTTTCCTGATTTCCTTTTTGGATTGTTGCTTATTTGTGTATAGAAACACCACTGAATTTTGGTTATTGGTAATGTACCCTGCCACTTTGCTGAATTCATTTATTAGCTGTGATAATTTTCTTGTGGATTCTTCTGGATTTTCTCTATATAGAATGATGTCATCTGTGAATAGGAATAGATTTACTTCTTCCTTTCCAATTTGAATGTCTTTTATTTCTCTTTTTTTTTTTTGCCTTATTTTTCTGGACAATACTTCCAGTACAAAGTTGAATGGGAATGGTGACAGCAGGTGTTCTTGTGTCATTCCTGATTTTAGGGAAAAGATTTTGGTCTTTCCCTTAGGGGAAGCTTTCAATCTTTCCCCATTGAGTATATGTTAGTTGTGGGTGTTTCATACAGCCCTTTGTCATATTGAGGAAGTTTCCTTCTATTCCTGGTTATCTCAATGTCTTTGTCAATAAATAAAGTTTAATTTTGTCAAATACTGTTTCTGCATCAATCGAGATGGTCAGTTTTTTCTTTCATTCTATTAATATTGTGTATTACATTGATTGATTTTCTTATGTTGAACAAATCTTGCATTCCTGGGATAAATCCTACTTGAATATGGTATATAGTTCTTTTAATGTGCAGTTGGATTCAGGTTGCTAATATTCTGTTGAGGATTTTTGCATCTATATTCATCAGGGCTATTGACCTGTAATTTTTCTCTTCTTGTAATATCTTTATCTGGCTTTGATAGTAGGGTGATGCTGGCCTCATAGAATGAGGAGTCTTTCTTCCTCTTGAATATTTCAGAAAAACTTGAAAAGGATTGCCATTAATTTTTCTAACAATGTTTAAGAGAACTCACCAGTAAAGCCTCTGATCCTGGGCTTTTCTTTATTGCAGGGTTTTGTTTTGTTTCGTTTTGTTTTAAGTAACTGATTCCGTCTCTTTAGGTGTTGTTAGTTATTGGTCTGTTGAGATCTATTTCTTCTCAAGTCAATTTAGGTAATTTGTGTTTCTACAAAATTGTCTATTTCACTAAAACTATCTAATTTATTGGTGTATAATTATAATCAGTTATATTTAACAATATTGTTATTTAACAATAACAATAACAATTATAATCAGTTATATTTTGTATTTAAAAATACAAAAAATACTCCTATAATCATTTTTATTTCTGTAAGGTTCATTTCTGATTTTTGTAATTTATCCTTTCTTTTTTTTCTTCCTCTGTCTGCTAAATGTTTGTTCATTTTATTTATCTTTTCAACGAACCAACTTTCGGCTTCATCGGTTCTATTATTTTATGTGCTCTATTTCATTTATCTTCACTCTAAATTTTGTTCTTTCCTTCCTTCTCTTTACTTGGGTTTAGTTTGCTCTCCTTTTTCTACTTCCTACAGGTATGAGCTTATGTTCCTGATTTGAGATATGTTTTCTGTTTTAATGTAAGCATTTAGAGCCATACATTTCTCTTCTGAGCAGTGCCGTTGCTACATCCCGTAAGTTTTGGTATGTTGTGTTCTCATATTCATTCTTATCAAGATATTTCATAATTTCCCTTGTGATTTCTTCTTTGAGACATTGACTGTTTAATAGTGTATTTTTAAATTTTCACATATTTATGAATTTTCCAATTCTTTCTCTATCATCGATTTCTAGTTTCATTCCATTGTAGTTAGGGAAGATATTTCGTATGATTTCAATCTTTTTAAACTATTGAAACTTGTTTGGTGCTCTAATATAATATCTATCCTATGCAATGATCTGTGTGCACTTGAGAAGAATGTGTATTCTGCTATTATTGGATGAAGTAGTCTTTATATGTCTGTTAGGTCTCATCAGTTTATAATATTGTTCAAGTCCTCTTTTCCTTATCTATTTTTGGTCTATATCATCTATCCATTATTGAAAATGCTGTATCATACTCTCTTACTGTTAATATATACCCATCTATTTCTCCCTTCAATTTTGTCAATGTTTTGTTTCATCTATTTTGGGGTTATGTTGTTATGTGCATTTGTATTTATAATTACTGTGGTGGTTAGATTCAGTTGTTAACGTGGCCAGGTGAAGGCACCTAGGTTTGTTGCTGTAGACATGAGCCAATGGTACGTGAACCTCATCTGTTGCTAATTACATCTGCAGTTATTTAGGAGGCATGCCGCCTGCAATGAATGACATTTGACTTAATTGGCTGGTGCTTAAATGAGACAGCACAACGTAGCACAGCCTAAGCAGCTCGGCATTCCTCATTTCAGCCTTCGCAGCTCTGCCCAGGCATTTGGAGATGCAGAAAGATAACACCCTGGGGAAAGTTGTTGGAACCCAGAGGCCTGGAGAGAAGGCCAGCTCAGATGAAAGTTAGCTGCCTTTCCTCTGAAGAACTAATGAAATAAATCCCCTTTTATTAAAAGCCAATCCGTCTCTGGTGTGTTGCATTCCGGCAGCTAGCAAACTAGAGCAATTACTATATCTCTTTGATGAGTTGATGATTTTATCAATATATAGTGCTCTCCTTTGTCCCTTTTAACAGTTTTCTCCTTAAAGTTTTTTTTTCTGATATTACTATAGCTATCCCTGCTCTCTTTTGTTACTATTTGTATGGAATATTTTTTTCCCATTCTTTTACTTTCAAACTACTTGTGTCTGAATTTAAGGTAAACCTCTTGTAAACACCATATAGTTGAGCCTGGTGTTTTGTATTCATTCTGCCTCTACCCTTTGACTGGAGAGTTTAACTCATTTTCATTTAAAGTAATTACTGATATCACAAGACTTACGTCTGCCACTTTGCTCTTTGGTTTTTGTGTTTTGCTTTTGTACCTCCTCCAATACTGCTTATTTTTTATTTAGTTAATCTTTTCTTTCGAACTGTTTAGAATCCCTCCTCATTTCCTTCTGTGCATATTTTTCCAATATTTTCTTTGTGGTTACTATGGTGCTTAAATTCAACATCCTGAATCTATAACAGTCTCATTTGATTTGATGCCAACTTAACTTCAATAGCATACAAACTATATTCCTATACCCTTTCATCCCCCTGCCTTTATGTAATTTTTGTCAAAAGTTCTATATTTGTACATTATGAGTCCCAAACCATTGATTCATCATTATTTTTTATGCACATGCATTTTTGATACTGTACAAAGTAAAAGTTACAAACCAAAAATATAATAGTACTAGCATTTATACTTACTCATGTCATTACCTTTACCAGAGATCTTTGTTTCTTTATGTAAATTTGATCTATTACATAGCATCCTTTCCTTTCAACCTGAAGAACTCCCTGTTGTATTTTTGTAAGACCAGTCTAGTAGTTACAGGTTCCCTCAGCTTTGTTTATCTAGGAATGTTTTAAACTCTCTCTCATTTTTGAAAGACAGGTTTGCCAGATATAGAATTCTTAGCTGTTAATTTTTTTTATTTTCCACATATTATGTCATCCAACTGCCTTCTGCCTCCATGATTTCTGATGAGAAATTGATACTTAATTTTACTGAGGCTACCTGTACTTGACATATTGTTTCTCCTGTGACTTTCAGAATTCTCTTTTTACCTTTGGTATCGAACAGTTTGATTAAAATTTGTCTTGGTCTGCGTCTATTTGGGTTTTTCCTATTTGGAGTTCTTTGAGCTTCTTGGATGTGGATATTCATGTCTTTAGTTAAACTTGGGAAGTTTCCAGCCATTATTTCTCCAAATATTCTTTTTACCCTTTTCTCTCTTTCTCATCCTTCTGGAACTCCCATAATGTGTATATTGGTACACCTGATGATGTCCCACAGGTCTGTCAGGCCTTGTTTACTTTTCTCCATTGTTTTATTCTTTCTGCTCCTCAGTCTATTTCCATGGTCTTATCTTCAAGTTCATTGTTTCTTTCTTCTTAGGCTCCAATCTGCTGTTGAACTCTTGTAGGGAATTTTTTTTTCTGTTGCTATGATCTTCAGTTCTGTTTGATTCCTTTTCATAATTTCTCTTTATTGATATTCTCCTGTGTTCATCTACCATCTTCCTGTTCCCTTTGGTTCTGTTCCATATTTTCCTTTGATTCTTTGAGTATGTTTAGGTCCTTGTTTTAAAAAAAAACTTCTTAATTGTATAATATAACATATATACAAAGCAAAGAAAGAAAAAAGCAATAGTTTTTAAAGCACTGTTCAACAAGTAGTTAAAGGATAGATCCCAGAGTTTGTCATGGACTACCATATCATCATCTCAGAGTTTTCCTTCAGGCTGCTCCAGAATATAGGAGGCTAGAAGAAATAAATATTTTTTTTATCATCACAATCAACTTTTTTTCTTTTTTTTTTGTGAAAAATAGCATATATACAAAAAAGCAATAAATTTCAAAGCACAGCAATTAGTTGTATAACAGATTTCAGAGTATGAAATTTTAGATTTTTACTTCTAGCTGCTCTAAGATACAGGAGACTAAAAGAAATATCAATTTAATATTCAGCAATCATGCTCGTTTGTTAAACCGTATCTTCTCATATAACTCCACAACCACCTTTGATCTTTCTATCCCACTCTTTAGGGGTATTTGGGCTATGGCCGTTCTAACAATTTCATGTTGGTTTAGGACCATTTTAAAAAGTCTTTGTCTTGTATTTCAAAGGTCTTATCTTTCTCACTGATGTTTTCTGATGGCTTAATTTTCTCTTTTGCATGGGCTATGACTTTCAGTTTCTTTGTATGTATTGTGATCTTTTGTTGAAACCTGAACTTTTTAATATTTTAATGTGTTATCTCTGGAATTTAAACACTGAGTCATCTGTTCCTTAAGCTTGTATCCAGTTAGTATTATGATAAAGATTTCTTTTAATGCCAGGAGCTAACAAAACAAAAAAAGATAAAAAAGGAAAGAAAATAAAATGCCTTTCACAGTCTTTGTATATTGGCTTGTGTAAAAGCTCTCCTTCAGAGTTTCATCCTCATAATGAATGAGTTTAGAGAAAAGGATCCTCCCAAGTTTTTTCTGGGCATTCATCTTGTCCTGAGCATACACACATGGCCCTAGGATTTCCTCCTTTATACAGTTCCATATGTCCCTATTCCCATAGTAGACAGTGTTTCCTGATGCTCCCAAGCACTATACTGTGTGTTCCAAAGCTGGCAATCCTTTACCTGAGTCAGGTGCATTTAACTTTCCTCTTGTTGCATTCTGTAGGAGAGCTCTGTGAGCTGCTTCTATACAGAAGGCACATTCTGGGAACGTAAGCCTGTAAGAACTGTCCTGGTTCAATCCTTCAGGCTGCTACCAGACAGATTGTTACATATATATATGGACCCAGTATGTGCATGAGGGTTATTCTGCTTTCTCTGTAACTGGAATCAGGGACCCACACTGAAAGTCTGGACCAGCTCTGCATTGAGATAGCGAGGGAATGGGAGAAGGGCCAACAAGTGTGCTGTGAGATTTCTCTACCACTTTTACATTGCCTTTTTCTTGATTTGGCACTCTCTCTGTTATTATAACCCTTTAACTGTTTTCTACAGCTTTGATAATGATGGTTGTGCCAGTTCTTACTTATTACTTAAAGCATCTTTGGTGGGGACACAGCCCTGGAGTATTTCAGTCTGCCATCTTGATCCTGACAGATCACTCTAATCGCCTTTTGTATTTACTTTTTGAGAAAAAAGTCATAACCTCTTAAAATCATTAATATTTTCCAGCTTTTACTCAATCTATCCATTGCTTGGAATCTATTCCATTCATCCCCAAAGACATTTTTTCTGTAGCCCATTTTCTTATTCTAGTTTGGACTGACTGCTTTCCAGGCCTACTTCACAGTTGCTATTCTGGATTTCTTTTCATTCACTTCATGAGTTAAGTGTACTAGTTCTTATTTTCTATGTCATTCTTTTTCTTGGATTTACCCTGATTTTGTTGGAGTTCATCCTCAAGTAACATACTAAGAAATGGTGCACATGAGGTATTCTTTTGAGTCTTATTCTGAAAATATCTTTTATGTTCATACTTGATTGATGATTTGGGTGGATTTTAAAATCTGGGTTTGGCAAAATTTTCCCTCAGAATTTAAAAATTTTATCCTAACATCCAGAGTTACTAATGAGAAATCTGATTTTTATGTTCTTATATGTATCTACATAAGGAAATAATTTAAAATTTCCCTTTTATCCTTTTGATGTAAAATGATATAGTGTTTAAGTATGGGTCCTGTGCTGGTTTGAAATGATGTATGTACCCTAGAAAAACCATGTTTTAATCCTAATCCCCATTTTGTAAAGGCAGCCATTTCTTCTAATCCCTATTCAGCATTGTATGTCTGAAACTGTAATTAGATCATCTCCCCGGAGATGTGATTTAATCAAGAGTGGTTGTTAAGCTGGAATAGGTGACGACATGTCTTCACCCATTCGGGTGGGTCCTGATTAGTTTCTGAAGTCCTATAAAAGAGAAAATTTTGGAGAATGAGAGAGATTCAGAAAGAGCAGAGAAGAATGACATAGCCACGAGAAGCAGAGAACCAGCCAGCGATCTTTGGAGATGAAGAAGGAAAATGCCTCCTGGGTAGCTTCATGAAACAGGAAGCCAGGAGAGAAAGCTAGCAGATGACACTGAGTTCGCCATGTGCCCTTCCAGCCAAGAGAGAAGCCCTGACTGTGTTCACCATGTGCCTTCTCACTTGATAGAGAAACCCTGAGATCCATCGGTCTTCTTGAACCAAGGTATTGTTCCTTGGATGGATGCCTTTGATTGGACATTTCTATACACTTGTTTTAATTGGGACATTTTCTCAGCCTTAGAACTGTAAACTACAATTTATTAAATTCTCCTTTTAAAAGCCATTCCATTTCTGGTATATTGCATCCCAGCAGCTAGCAAACTAAAACAGGTCCCTTTTTCCCCTTTGATTTTTCTCAGCCCTCAGTGGGCTCTTACAATTTTCTTTTCTCTCAATTATCTGTTTCCTCCAGGGTTAATTCTGCTTGCTTATCTTGTCTTTATTTTCAAGCTACTGTTTTTCTTCATATTTCTGGTGATCTTTGATTGTCTTTTCATATTTAAAAATAAAAGAATGGACAGTTGGTATAGATTTCTCTACCTTATATATATATAGATATATTTTATCACTAGGTCTCTCTCTTGAGTTGCAAGTCTAAGATGTCTGTGTAGCTAGTTAGGGCTTGTGATTAGCAGCCTTCTCTTTAGGCTTCAGTTGGGGTAGCCACATTTAGGCTGGCCCCCCCCCAAATTCCAGATTAAAAATAAGTTTAATTTTCTCTGGGGAACTATCACATATATTATTCTTTAGTTTTCTCCAGGCAGTTTATTCTGTTTCTACTAAGTCATCAGTTTTGTTTTGGCCAGGAAGTAAGGATTGAGTTACCTATGCTGAGTATGGGATGGTGGGTAGGGGATCATGGGGAACTAATTGGGCATTCTTTTCATTGTCTGACTTTCAATTCACCCCCTAGTTTTAAGACTTCCTTCTTATACTGACCTCGTGTACTGACTTGCTCTGAAATGGGAGCCTCTTTAGGATTCTGCCAGGCTCATTGACTTGTTCCATCAACTGATACACTTCTAAAAATTTGTTAAGCCCATTTTTTTCACTGTTAAGGGATTATTTCCTTATTACTATTTTAATGGGATGTCAAAAAGGAGGGAAATAAGCACAGATCTTTAGTAAGATGTCTTCAATTAGAACTCTCTTATCTTTATAATAGCTCCAGGTAGACCTTTGTGTGAATGTACTATAATTTATTAAATGTCCAATTGAGGGACATTTGGGTTCTTTCCAGTTTTTCACTATTGAACATCCTTTGTACATACATCTCTGGGCACTTGTGCAAGTGTTTTTGTAGGATAAATTACTAGAAGTAAACTTGCTAGTTGTTGCCAAGTTACCCTTTAAAAACATTGATTTACAACACACTTCAAGCAGCAGTGAATAGGAGTATCACCTCCCCCACATCTTCATTATATTGTTAATAATCATTCTTCTCATCCTTTTTAATCAGATGGGTAAAATACTGCTCTCTCATTGTTTTAGTTTGTATATCTTCTTATGAGTGAGGTTGAGTTTTTTTTCACATGTATTGGTCATCAACCAATTTCTTCAACCATTGATGTCTTTGCCCATATTGTTTGTCTTTTTCCCACTTATTTGTATAAGCTCTTTGTGTATTATGTATCTCAACTCTAACTCTAGATTTGCACCATGGATAAGCTTGTAATATGCAGGATGAAAGAAAATTAAACAGGCTTCTTTACCACAGGATTTTAAAAATATTTTTTATTTTCAAATATAACATATATACAAACAAAAGAAAGAAAAAGCAATGATTTTCAAAGTACATGTCAACAAGTAGATACAAAACAGATTTCAGATTTGTTATGGGTTACTATTCCATTATTTCAGATTTTTCCTTCTACTGCTCCAAAACATTGGAGGCTAGAAGAAATTTTTTTTCTTTTTTGTGAAAAATAACATATATACAAAAAAGCCATAAATTTCAAAGCACATCACAACAACTAGTTGTAAAAGAGATTTCAGAGTTTGGTATGGGTTACAATTCCACCATTTTAGGTTTTTACTTCTAGTTGCTCTAAGACACTGGAGACTAAAATAAACATCAATATAATGATTCAGCAATCATACTCATTTGTTAAATCATGCCTTCTTTGTATAACTCCACTATAACCTTTTATCTTTCTTCTACTCTTTAGAAGTATTGGAGCTATGCCCCTTCTAACTTTTTCATGTTGGAAGGGGCTGTCAATAATATGGGATATGAAGACGAAATGAATTGATGTTCTGGAGAGGCTGGTCCCTCTGCATTTCAGGACTTATTTTGTCTAGGGACCCACCTGGAGGTTGTAGATTTCTGGAAAGTTATCCTAGTGCATGGAACCTTTGTAGAATCTTATATAATGCCCTAGGTATTCTTAATGATTGGCTGGAATGGTTTTGGTTGGGTTTTGGCAAGTTATAATAGGTAGAAATATCTTACTTAAGCTTGTGTAAGAGTGACCTCCAGTGTAGCTTCTCAACTGTATTTGAACTCTCAGCCACTGACGCCTTATTTGTTACACTTCTTTTCTCCTTTTTGGTCAGGATGGCATTGTTGATCCCACAGTGCCAGCCCCAGACTCATCGCTTGGGGTCATCTCCCACATCACCAGGGAGACTTTCACTCCTGTACATCATGTCCCATGTAGGGGAGAGGACAATGATTTCACTTACAGATTTGGGCTTAGAAAAAGAGAAGCCACATCTGAGCAACAAAAGAGGTCCTATAGAAGTAACTCTTAGGCATACCTATAGGTAGGCTAAGCTTCTCCACTACCTACATAAGCTTCACAAGAGTAAGCCTCAGTATCGAGGGCAAAGCCTATCGATTTGGGTGTCTCTAATATTTGACACAGTATCAGGGAATTCCTTGTTGTTAAGATTTAATAGTTCCATATTCTAGTGAATAAAAAAGTATTTGCAAAGTCCCCTTCAGGGAATGGTGAGAAAGGGGGAAAATTCAACTTCCCCAAGTTGAATTCTTGATATTCTCACAAGCAGTGTGGACAAACAAAGCTATAGGTTGAGCCCCCAGTCTTGGGGTTTGTTCATATGAAACTTAACCCCACAAAGGATAGGTCAAACCTACTTAAAAGCAGGTCTAAGAGTCATCCCCAAGAGAACCTCTTTTTTTTGCTCAGATGTGGCCTCTCTCTCCAGCCAACACAACAAGCAAACTCATCACCCTCCCCTTGTCTATGTGGGACATGACTCCCAGGGGTGTGGACCTTCCTGGCAACATGGAACAGAAATCCTAGAACGAGCTGAGACTCAGCAACAAGGGATTGAGAAAAACTCTAGAATGAGCTGAGACTCCACATCAAGGGATTGAGAAAACCTTCTTGCCCAAAAGGGAGAAGAGCAAAATGAGACAAAATAAAGTGTCAGTGGCTGAGAGATTCCAAACAGAATTGCGAGGTTATCCTGGAGGTTATTCTTATGCATTAAATAGATATCACCTTCTTATTCAAGATGTAATGGAGAGGCTAGAGGGAAGTGCCTGAAAATGTAGAGCTGTGTTCCAGTAGCCATGTTTTTTGAAGATGATTGTATAATGATATAGCTTTCACAATGTGACTGTGTGATTGTGAAAACCTTGTGTCTGATGCTCCTTTTATCTACCTTATCAACAGATGAGTAAAAATTATTTTATGGAATAAAAATAAATAATAGGGGGAACAAATGTTAAAATAAATTTAGATTGAAATGCTAGTGGTCAATGAAAGGGAGGGGTAAGGGGTATGGTATGTATGATTTTTTTCTATTTTCTTTTTATTTCTTTTTCTGAATAGATGCAAATGTTCCAAGAAATGATCATGATGATGAATATGCAATATGTGATGATATTGTGAATTACTGATTATATATGTAGAACGGAGTGATCAAAAGTTAAGAATGTTTGCGTTTGGTGTTTTTTTTGTATTTAAAAAAAAAATTTTTAAATGAATTTTAAAAAAGATTTAATAGCTCCATATTCTTCCTCCCATCCCTCAAGGGACTTTGCCAATACTTTTTTATTATCTGCTTAATGTGCTCTAGGGTGTATCCAGGCATTACATAAACTATAAAGGATTAAAGGCCCTCATTCTTATTCTGGTTTCCCTGTGTTTGGATTATTTAAATGATCTATCCAGACAGGCTGAGTTAGATTATGTACTACAGAAAACTTAAGTTCTGAACAAAATAAGCCTTTCTTCCTTTGGTCTCAAAGAATAAATGAGGTTCTGAAATATAGACACTGTCTTCCTTACCCCTGTGTTCTGAATTACCTTAATCCTGTCTGATTGGCTTCATTCTTAAGTCAAAATACCTGGTTCTACATACATAAACAGTGGCAATTATTATCCAGAAATAATAATTACCACTCCAGGCCAAATATGACTGCTATAAGAGCTTTCAATCTAGGCCCCTGTTTTCTTATAAGTATTTTCAGAATGAGACCATACAATAATTGCTTTTTTGTTTTTGGCTTATTTTGCCTCACCAAATGCCCCACAGGTACATTTGCACTGTTTTATGCCTCACAACTTCATTTTTTTTTGTAGCAGCACAATATTTGATCATATGCATACACCATCATTTGCCAGTGTACTGCTCAGTCAGTGTATCTTTCAGCCACCTCCATTCATTAGGCATATGTATAATGTCCAAAGTCAGCAGTCCATCAACACCCTTGATTTTAGATCATTTCATTGATTCCAAGAGAAAGATAACCAATAAACATACTCTCACCAAATAGAAAACCTAATCCTCCCATTAACTCTTGTCCCTCCCTCCCCCCATTATTTATCCCTGATGTTGCTGTGGTAGTGTTGATGTTTTCCTGTTAAACATATACCATAGCATGCAATAGCAGTTTTCCCCCTATACCCCGAACTTATACACTCTTTGTACAAGATTCATACCTTTGAAGTAGTGCATGCAAGAACTTATTTATATTTATAGTACCGCAGGATCTTTTAGAGCCTATAGTGTGATATGTACATTGTGAAGAGCTGAATTTAGTATGCAACATTTCTCAAACTAATATGACCACAAAACTATTTTTTTTGCAGTATCTTGGGGAATTAATTCCAAGGTATCATTTTGGGAACATCAGTTTTAACTAGTAATTAAAGTCAATGAGAGTGAAGACTATGTTGGTCTTGTTCACCATTGTATAATATCTGATGCTTGGCATGTAGTAGATGCACAGTAAATATTTGTTGAATAGTGAGTGAATGAATGAATTTGGTAATGCCCAGAAATTTTACACTTGCATGGCACCCACTAGTATTTTATACCTCTGTGGTGTTCAAGGTAGTATGGTATAGCTAGGTGGTGTTTGAGATATAGAATTACTGTATTTCATTTAATCTGGAATCTCACTGACTATAAGATGTACCCTTATTTTATGCACCACTAAGAATAAACAAAGCTACTGCCAATTAAATTATGAGACAATATTATTTTAGCATTCAGAATAATTTGCATTGTGTAATTTATCTTCCCAAATAGACTATAAGCATTCAATGGTTGTTGAATGAATCTGTATAAAGTCTAAAAATAGATCCCCACTGGAGCAATGGGGCAGAATACAGTAGATTAAGAAGTAAATGGAAGGAGAGGAAAGGGAGACAGTAAATACAGAGTTCTCTTGAGAAGCAGGGCTATGAAGGAAAAAAAATTAAATTTAACTAAATTTACAAGCAGATTTTTATTGTATATCATTGTTGTGCACATATTACAAAGAACATGTAAATGAAACAAATTAAGGTATTTCTAAAACTCCTTCACATTTGGAGTCTGACTCTTCTGAATTGCTTTTGAGTTGGTCAACATGTTTTGGGTTTTCCACATAATGTTATACTCATTTTCATTAAGTATAGTGGTAGTGCAATATTCTTGTGGGGAAAAAAAGTGTTCTACTATTGTTTTCCAGGTTTTCTTCCAAGTTACTGACATCCATTCTACAAGTTTTGATGCTTATGCTTTCCTGGACTTACCAGAAGGTGTCAGGATATGATAAGAACATCATGACTGCTGCCTGGCTGACAGCAATTGTGAGACTCCTCTGATCCTAGGATGCATCCCAATTTTAGAACTTTTAAAAACACGAAAAATTTGCAACTTGGAATCAGTGAAATATGCTGTTAAATATTATCCCTCTGCCCTTCCTGAAATCTGGATCTTTCTTTAGCTAAATTTAACTTTCTTTTTTCTTCATAGCCTTGCTTCTCAAGAGAACTCTGTATTTACTTTCTCCTTTTCCTCTCCTTCCATTCATTCCTTAGTCCACTGTATTCTGCCCCCATCTCTCCAGTGGGGGTGTATTTGTAGACCTTATACAGATTCATTCAATAATCATTGAATGTTTATAGTCTATTTGGGAACATAACAGTAAGTAACAAATCACAGAATCTTAGAGTTAGAAGGGCTCCTAGACCTACCATCTTTTATATGGCAAACCTTCACATTTTTTACTATTATCTGTGGCTCCATCCTTTTCTGCCTCTTTTTAGGTTCACTTTATCCAAGTTCAATAGTTCTAACTTCTTTAACCAGTAGTCATATGGCAAGCATTCCAGAAAACTTTCCATTGTATTTGCTTTAATCCAAACTTAAATTGTTTGCAGTGTTCTTCCTGAGATGTGGAGCTCCAAGTGAAATACATGGTACCCCAAATGAAATATAGTGGAAACATAATCACCTAGCAGTCCTTTTTACTATTACTAAGCAGTTTTTCTTCCATTCCCCTGTAGATGTTTCAAACCTCCTCTCACTTCTCTTGTCAGGTTACCTGCATCAATCCCTGTTCTGTCCCTGTTCTAGTTTGCTAGCTGCCAGAATGCAATATACCAGAAATGGAATGGTTTTAAAAAAGGGGAATTTTATAAGTTCACAGTTCTAAGTCCATAAAAATGCCCCAGTTAAAGCAAGTCTATAGAAATGTCCAATCTAAGGCATCCAGAGAAAGATACCTTGATTCAAGAAGACCGATGAAGTTCAGCGTTACTCTCTCAGCTGGAAGGGCACATGGCAAACCTGGCAGCATCTGCTGACTTTTTCTCCAGGCCTCTTGTTTATGTGAAGCTCCCCGGGAGGTGTTTTTCTTCTTCATCTCCAAAGGTCACTGACTGGTGAACTCTGTGGTTCTCTTGGTCTCGTGGCTCTGCTCGGCTCTGCTGTGGCTTTTTTGTGGCTCTAAAAAGGGACTCTCTCCAAAATGTTTTCTCTTTTAAAGGATTAATGGGTAGAATCACAACTCCATGGAAGCTATCTGATCAAAAATTACCACCCACAATTAGGTGGGTCACATCTCCATGGAAACAGTCAAAATGTTCCCAGCCAGCAATATTGAATGAGGATTAAAGGACATGGCTTTTCTGGGGTCCACCACAGATTCAAACTGGCACAGTCCCTGTTCTAGTTTGCTAGCTGCCAGAATGCAATATACCAGAAATGGAATGGCTTTTAAAAGGGGAAATTTAATGAGTTGCTAGTTTACAGTTCTAAGGCCGAGAAAATGTCCCAATTAAAGCAAGTCTATAGAAATGTGCAATCTAAGGCATCCATCCAGGGAAAGATACCTTGGTTCAAGAAGGCCAATGAAGTTCAGGGTTTGTTTCTCAGCTGAGAAGACACATGGCAGACACAGGGCTTCTCTCTCAGCTGGAAGGGCACATGGAGAACATGGCGGTGTATGCTGGTTTTCATGTGGCTCTACCAGAAAGGGACTCTCTCTCAAAAATGTTTCCTCTTTTAAAGGGTTCCAGCAAGTAACTCCACCTTCAGTGGGTGGAGACACACGTCCATGGAAATCATCTAATCAAAAATTACCACCCACAATTGGGTGGGTCACATCTTCATGGAAACAATCAAAATGTTCCCACCCAGCAATATTGAATGAGGATCAAAGGGCAATGCTTTTCTGGAGTCCACCACAGATTCAGACTGGCACAGTCCCATTCTGAAGATGTGCTTGCCTCCCCCTTCATAAATAAACTGGTTCCACTATCTCACAACTTAGCTATATTTGCTCTCAGCCTTTCCTGTTCCCTCCTTCTGTGAAAGACTAATCCTTCCACCTGTGCTCAGAATCTGATATCCTCCCATCTCTACAGGGACCTGGATAGGTCAATATTATTTCTTTTCCTTCTTATGTCTTCAATCTTTCCATTTCCATCACAGATTCTTGCTTTCAGTCATAAGCATGTTTTATTATCTTCCATCTTATGAAGAAAAAATACGCTTCATTAATTCTACATTCCCCTTAACTAAATTCATTTTCTTCCTTTTTTCATAAACTTCATTTAAATTTTTTAAATTAATATTTCCTTTTGGTTCAAATTTTAAATAGTATAAAATGATATACCAGGAAAAGTTTGCCTCTCACCCCTATACCAGTGGCAACCAGGGTTTTTAGTTTCTTATGTATCTTTTTGTAGCCCAGCCTTAATGCCCTAAGGCATTCATTGTACATAATGAATTAACTTCTTGCCTGCTTGTCTAGAATGGCATCAGTTATCTACAGTTTTTGGGAGAATTGAGAAAATAGCCATACAAATAATTTTCTATAGGGCTTTATTTTTTAACCCTGGTTGAGAAGAACTGTAGAGAAGAACTGTACATATACAAGTATGTGCAAATAAATATAATTTTTCCTATTTTGTCTTGCACCTTTTCTCCACATAACAATATATTTTTAACATCAATATATACCTAAACCTAAAGAATGCCTTCATTTTAAAAAATCCACCTGCCCTTTTTTAAAGCAGTTTTATTGAACTATAATGCATATTCCATAAAATTCATCTATTTAAAATGTACATTTCAATGGTTTTTAGTGTATTCACAGAGTTGTGCAACCATCACAACAATCTATTTCAGAACATTTTTATCACCATTAGCAGTTACTCCTCATTTTTCTGCCAAGCCCCCTAGGACTGGGCAACTACTATTCTATTTTCTGTAAGTATAGATTTGCCTATTTGGGACATTTCATGTGGATGGATTAATATATTCTGTGGTTTTTGTGACTTGCTTTTTTTTACTTAGCTTCTTTCACTTTTGGGGTTCAACCATGTTGTAACATGTATCAGTGCTTCATTCCATTTTATGGTAGAATAATATTCCATTGTCTGGATATACTACATTTTATTCATCCATTCATCACTTGATGAACTTTTCTACTTTTTGGCTATGATGAATATCGCTGCTATGAACATTCATGTGCAAGTGTTTACATGGACATATGTTCTCATTTTTCTTGGACCTAGGAGTGGATTTCTTGGGTCATATAGTAACTCTATTTAACCCTTTAAGGAACTGCCACACCATTTTCCAAAGCAGCTGAAGCATTTACATTTCTTCCAGCAATATATGAAGGTTCTGATTTCTCCACATCCTAGTCAACACTTATTATTATCAATCTTGATCATAGCCATCTGGTCATTGTCAAGTGGTATCTCATTGTGGTTCTGATTTACATTTCTCTGATGGCTAGTGATGTTAAGCATCTTTTCATGTGCTAATTGGCCATATAGATATCTTCTTTGGAAGAATGTCTTTTCAGATACTTTGCTTATTTTTAAATTGAATTATGTCTTATTCTTGAGTTGTAAGTGTTCTTTATATGTTCTAGATACAAGTCTCTTATCAAATATATGATTTTCAAAAAATTTTACCTCATCCTATGCATATCTATTCACTTACTTTTATGGTGTTGTTTGAAGGACACAAGTTTTAAATTTTGATGATATCCAATTGATCTCTTTTTTTAACCTGTAAAGCCGAGGGTTAGATTCTGGACTGTGATAACATTGTTATCTACTACCCCAAAATGAGGCCCTTTCTAGAACCTTTCATCTGGCCTTCTCCTTTGACATCTAACTGTAACATTCCCAACCTGAGAGAAAACACTCATATCATGTATTTTAGATTGCCATTCTTTTCTTTCTATGGGACCCCACTATGAGAGGTGTCAAAACAGAAACCTTGTATTGTCTCACTCTTCCAGGTTCACTCTAGTATGGCATCTCACTGTAGGAGCACACAGTCACCATGATGACTGTTTCCACCTTAATTTACTACACATGAGTATGTTTGAGCCTTTTCTTTGCTGTTTTTTAGGGGCCTTTTCTTCCCACGTAGCTCTCAGCTCCTAAACTTCCATACTTCTGCCCTTTCTTCAGATGAAGCTGGTTCATCCAACTGCACCTCCCACCCTTGGGTGTCAATACAGTCACTCTCCCTTGGATCGCCCTTGGCTCCCCTCTATGAGGCATACTTGTAGAATCTGTAATTGACATGATATAATCTAGCTGAAGGGCAACATGACTTTCATTAGAGGATTAACATGCCTAATATTAAGACCTTATTAAAAGGCTAAAAAGTGGACATAGTGACAAGAAACTAGCACATGGAATCTTATTAAACTTCTAAAAATATTTTGACAATGCTTTATATCAAAGATTACTAAAAAGGAAATATACTTTTTTTCCATAAAGACAGCACTCAGTAAGATACCAGGTGTTGGGGTTAGGAGAGGAATGAAATGATCTGCACATTTGAGAAGGCCTGCCTATTGGAGGAGACAAATACATGAACATGATTATGCTCTAATCTAAAAGGTGTTGAATTATATGCATAAACAGAGGAACAAGAGATTAATACTAACCTGGGGTATGGGAGGAGTCAGGGAAGCCTTCACAGAGAAGCGTATTTGAGATGAGACTTTGTAGTGCATACTGAGATTTTAAGGAGTCAATATTTAATACTTCCTGTTTTGCCTTTATAGTTTTGAATTATTTGAGAAATAAGGCATAGAACACAAGGAAATGGAGGTCAAAATGTCAAATTTCTTACCAATGACACTGTTGGGAGGACATGGCTTTAGATCTGTGGCCAAGTAGCCCTTTATAATACTCTCTGCCCCCAGTTGGAGAGACTTACCTAGTCACTGGTATAGCTGGAAAATCTAGGACCCCTCTCCAGAGAGCAGATCAGACTGCACCTTCTCTGCAGGCAGGATGGCTTCAAAACTAAGAACCCAGGAAGAGATAAGTCACACATGCCTAGTACCTTTTTTCAAAATCACTAGTCAGGTCAGTTAATTCTTCTTCCCTAGAGAGGAGTAGTGAGAAGGCAGAAGGAGAAGAAATTCTCCCCCTAAGAGCAGACATCTGTTTCTGCCTGCTCAGACCTGTGGTGGAACTACCCCCTTCTCTATAACATACAGTGCCATTGGGACTGTGCATGAGTTCCACTCCACTGCTGAGTATCAAGGTAGGCTCATGACCCTGGCTTGGAAATTTATGGTGCCCTATTTCCCTGGGGTGAGCACAAGTCTCAAGCAGGACCAGCTAGAGTCCTCAAATGAGATTTGATATATGGACATAGACATTAGGGTCTAGAGAGGCTTTCTTATTTTTGGATAACAAGTTGTAAGGCTATACTGCATATACACCACAAGTTGTACCTGGAGAGAATCTGTGGCAGGAGTTAAGCAGAGTGAAACAGGGCCTTGGGCAGGGAAGTCCAGATGATATTGTTTGAATCTGTTCCCTTAAAGTGAGATCTTTCCTTGCACTTCCGAATTAGAAAAAACAGTATGTTCTTCTATTTTTGCTTATATTAGTTGGAGTTGGATTTCTGTTACTTGTAATGACAACAAAGGTCCTGTATAATAGTCCTGAAATGTGAGTAAGCATTTTTAGGCTAAGAAGGGAAGGGTAGCTGGTTTGAGCCAAGATGGCAGCTTAACAATGTGCACATTTTAGTTCGTCCTCCAGAACAACTACTAAATAACCAGAAACAGTACAGAACAGCTCCTGGGGCCATGTCAGTGCCAGATACACAGCGTACCCCAGTCTGGACCAGCTGGACCGGCTGCGAGACTCCACAGAACCGTGAGTTCCCCAATGTGCGGCAGCCAGTGACCTTCCTCCACAGGCTGCTTCCCAGAGGGGAAAGGAAAGGGACTTTACCAGCAGCAGGGGCTGAGCCCGATCAAACGCCAAATGTGGAATTAATTAACAAATTCTGACTACTAAAACTAGGCCCCCAGCTCAGGTGAACCTGGTGAAAGCAGAGGTCGCTCATTTTTGCCCCAGCACCAAGGGGGCAGGGCTAACGGAAAAAGGAAAAAAAAAAAAAGGAAAGAGAGGTTTTTGTGGCTGTGTTTCTACAAAGGCTTGACTGCCTTTGGATACAGCGGCAGGGCTCCTCAGGCTGCAACTGCCCTAGGCATAGCCAGAAACAAGCTCGTTTGAGGGCTTGTCTGGAGCCTGACCCTTCCCCAGGGGAGGGGTGAAGCCCAACTCAGGTGGAATCCCTTCTTCAAGGAATTCAGACACCAGGGCTTGGTAATCTGAAGCCATTCAAACCAGCCTACAACCTCTCCTCTGTCTCCACCACGCCCCCAGCAGGGAGAGTCTGCCAAAGTTAAAGGTACTCCATCATCTTATGCTGATGGGACCTGCAGTGAGACAAGCACCACACACAGGGCAGGATAAGAAAAACAGAGTCCAGAGACTTCACAGGAAAGTCTTTCAACCTGCTGGGTCTCATCCTCAGGGAAAACTGACACAGGTGACTCTTTCCTCCTGACAGGTGGTCACTTTGGTCTGGGAAAATCTGACTGGGGTCTATAATACCTGAGTAGACCCTCCTAAGTGTGAGGGGGAAAAGGCACCATACAGGCAAGGCAAGAAACAAGAAAACAAGAACTGAAAAATTATCCTCTGTTAAACAAAACTTAAGCTAGAGGTCCAGATAAAGCTTAACTGAATGTCAAAGAACAAACAGACAACAGATTCATGCAGCAAGAAAACCCTAGGTAAAAGAAGTGAAAGCACTCTCCAGAATACAATAATTAAGGTAATTAAATGCCTAGATGCCAGCAAAAAATAACAAATCACATTAGGAAAACTGAAGATATGGCCCAGTCAAAGAAACAAACCAAAAATTCAAATGAGCTACAGGAGCTGAAACAATTAATTCAGAATATACGAACAGACATGGAAAACCTCATCAAAAACCAAATCAGTGAATTGAGGGAAGATATAAAGAAGGCAAGGAATGAACAAAAAGAAGAAATCAAAAGTCTGAAAAAACAAATCACAGAACTTATGGGAGTGAAAGGCACGGTAGAAGAGATGAAAAAACAATAGAAACCTACAATGGTAGATTTTGAGAGGCAGAAGATAGGATTAGTGAACTGGAGGGTGGAACATCTGAAATCCAGCAAGAAAAAGAAAATGTAGGGGAAAAAATAGAAAAATATGAGCAGGGACTCAGGGAACTGAAAGGCAATATGAAGCACACGAATATACGTGTTGTGGGTGTCCCGGAAGGAGAAGAGAAGGGAAAAGGAGGAGAAAAACTAATGGAATAAATTATCACTGAAAGTTTCCCAACTCTTATGAAAGACTTAAAATTACAGATCCAAGAAGTGCAGCATACCCCAAGGAGAATAGGTTCAAATAGACGTTCTCCAAGACATTTACTAATCAGAATGTCAGAGGTCAAAGAGGAAGAATCTTGAAAGCAGCAAGAGAAAAGCAATCCATCATGTACAAGGGAAGCCCAATAAGACTATGTGTAGATCTCTCATCAGAAACCATGGAGGCGAGAAGACAGTGGGATGATATATTTAAATTATTAAAAGAGAAAAACTGCCAATCAAGAATTCTATATCCAGCAGAATTGTCCTTCAAAAATGAGGGAGAATTAAAACATTTTCAGACAAAAAATCACTGAGAGAATTTGTGACCAAGAGACCAGCTCTGCAAGAAATACTAAAGGGAGCACTAGAGACAGATATGAAGACAGAAGAGAGAGGTGTGGAGAAGAGTGTAGAAAGGAAGACTATGAGTAAAGGTAAAAAGAAGGAAAATTAGATATGACATGTAAAATCCAGAAGGCAAAATAGTAGAAGAAAGTACTACCCATGCAGTAATAACACTAAATGTTAATGTATTAAACTCCCCAATCAAAAGACATAGACTGGCAGAATGGATTAAAAAATAGGACCCATCTATATGCTGTCTCTACTCAAAGGCTATGAGAGCAAGGACACAAACGGACATTTGCACACCAATGTTTATAGCAGCATTATTTACAATTACCAAGAGATGGAAACAGCCAAAATGTCCATCAACAGACAGGTGGCTAAACAAACTGTGGCATATACATATGATGGAATATTATGCAGCTTTAAGACAGAATAAAATGAAGAAGTATGTATCAACATGGATGGACCTTAAGGACATTATACTGAGTGAAATTAGCCAGAAACAAAAGGACAAATACTGTATGGTCTCACTGATATGAACTGACATTAGTGAATAAACTTGGAGAATTTCTTTGGTAACATAGACCATCAGGAGATAGAAATAGGATAAGACATTGGGTAATTGGAGCTGAAGGGATACAGATTGTGCAACAGGACTGAATGTAAAAACTCAGAAATGGACAACACAATACTACCTAACTGTAATACAATGATGTTAAAACACTGAATGAAGCTGAACGTGAGAATGATAAAGGGAGGAAGGCTGGGGGCACAAATGCAATCAGAAAGAAAGACAGACGATAAAGATTGAGATGGCATAATCTAGGAATGCCTAGAGTGTATAATGATAGTGACTAAATGTACAAATTTTAAAAATGTTTTTGCATGAGGAAGAACGAGTGAATGTCATTACTGCAGGGTGCTGAAAATAGAGGGTAATTAATATTTTAAAATTTCAATTTATGTGTGAGACTAAAGCAAAAAAATGTTTATGTGGTACAAAATTTATATTTTGACTAGTGCATTTCCTAATATAACTTATGTAGACAGTTTAATTGAACACCATAAGTACATGGAACCTTGAGTAGCACATGAGATTGTGGGTTTGTCCAGAGTGATGCCCTGATAAATCCCAGAGTGATTTGAACAGTGAATAAAAAAGTATTTGCAAAGTCCCCTTCAGGGAATGGTGAGAAAGGGGGAAAACTCAACTTCCCCAAGTTGAATTCTTGATATTCTCACAAGCAGTGTGGACAACCAAAGCTATAGGCTGAGCCCCCAGTCTTAGGGTTTGTTTATATGAAACTTAACTCCACAAAGGATAGGTCAAGCCTACTTAAAACTAGGCCTAAGAGTCACCCCCATGAGAACCTCTTTTGTTGCTCAGATGTGGACTCTCTCCAGCCAACACAACAAGCAAACTCACCACCCTCCCCCTGTCCACGTGGGACTTGACTCCCGGGGATTTGGACCTTCCTGGCGGCATGGGGCAGAAATCCTGGAATGAGCTGAGACTCAGCATCAAGGGATTGAGAAAAACCCTGGACTGAGCTGAGACTCGGCATCAAGGGATTGAGAAAACCTTCTCGACCAAAATGGGGAAGAGTGAAATGAGACAAAATGTCAATGGCTGAGAGATTCCAAACAGAGTCAAGATGTTATCCTGGAGGTTATTCTTACACATTAAGTAGATATCACCTTGTTATTCAAGATGTAATGGAGAGGCTGGAGGGAACTGCCTGAAAATGTAGAGCTGTGTTCCAGTAGCCATGTTTCTTGATGATGATTGAATAATGATACAGCTTTCACAATGTGACTGTGTGATTGTGAAAATCTTGTGTCTGATGCTCCTTTTATCTACCTTGTCAACAGATGAGTAGAACATATGGAATAAAAATGAATAATGGGGGAACAAATGTTAAAATAAATTTATTTTGAAATGCTAGTGACCAATGAAAGCGAGGGGTAAGGGGTATGGTATGTAAATTTTTTTTCTGTTTTCATTTTATTTTTCTGTTGTCTTTTGTTTCTTCTTCTGAATTGATGCAAATGTTCTAAGAAATGATCATGATGATGAATATGCAACTATGTGATGATATTGTGAATTACTGATTATATGTATAGAACAGAATGAGCACATATTAAGATGTTTGTGTTTCTTTCTTGTAATTTTCTTTTTAAATTAATAAAAAATTTTTAAAAAAGAAGGGAAGGGTATTTCAGACAAAAGAAGCAGCATGGGCAAAGGCCTGTAGGTTTGAAATATTTGCTTACAACTAAAAGAATGCCAAATGAAAGAGAGAGAATTGAGGGTAAAAGAAAACATCTTATGCGGAGCAATGTTGTAAGCATCCATTTCTAATAAAATAGTTTTTTTAAGATAGAGAAGGATATTTTGTTAATATGGTAAAGAGTATCCCCAACCACCAGTCACCATAACTTTAAAATTTTAAGGATGCCTGTTATTGTTATTATTATTTAATATTGTTTTGGCAAATGCTATAAGATTTGATACAGAAATTAGAGGAATCAAAATTTGAAAGGAAGAGACAATAATATGTGAAGATGATGTGGCTGTGTGCCTAAGAAAAGCCATATAACTACAATACTTAATGGATTAATTTTGGAAGTTCAGTAAATTCTCTCAGTTAAGAGAAATACACAAAACTCACTAGCAAACTTTTCACAGCATAAGTAACCAGTTAGAAAATACAATAAAAAAGGTTCTATGCATTTGTGGTGGTTTGAAGCTCCTTGTACTTCAGAAAAACATGTTCTTAAATTTAATCCATTCCTGTATGTATGAACTCAATTGTTAGCAGGACCTTTTGATGAAGGCACTTCAGTTAAGGTGTGACCCACCTCATTCAGGGTGGTTTTTAATTCTAATACTGGAGTCCTTTGTAAAAGGAATGAATACAGAGAAAGAGAAAGCCATGGAAGCAAGAAGTTGAAATCAATGAAACTCAGAAGAGAAGGTAGAGACCAGCAGATGCCACTATGTGCCTTGCCATGTAGCAGAGGAGCTAAGGATCACTGGCAGCCAGGCTTCAGGAAGAAAGCCTCGTCTTGATGATGCCTTGATTTGGATAATTTCTCAGCCTCAAACTGTAAGCTAATAAATTCCCATTGTTTAAGCCAGCCCATTTCATGGTATCTGCTTTCAGCAGCCTACGAAACTAAAACAGCATTATAGTAAGCAATATATATAGTACTTATTAAATATATAATATGTAATTATATATATGATATATAATATTTAAAATAAACCCAATGAGAGACATGGTTGTAAGGAAAACTACAGAGCTTAACTGAAAAATATAAAATTACTTTAATGAACAGACATCTTTTGTTTCTGGATAGAAAAACTATAAGAATGTCAGTTCTGTTCAAATTCATTAATGAATTCATTGTGATCTCATTTAGATCCCTAACAGAATTTTTCTTTAAATTAAATACAGTCAGTTCTGCTATAAGGCAACATATACATTTCTGAAGATCACTGATCTATGCAAAATTGTGTAATAAAAACTACAGGATTTATGGAGAAAATGGGCTCAGAAGCACAATACTAAAACTCTTTGTCAGTGACACGTAAAAAAGATAGGAATGTAATAAAAGTGGCATCACAATTTTACACATCTCAAATGATAAGAAATATATGAATAGAACTATAACTATGGCACTTTTTATTGAAAAAGATCTGAAGACTGTTTGTGGAAGTGGGCTTTGGGAGGATTAGCTTGCGAGTTATTATGAAGTGGTGGAGGGAGGGTTATCTGAAGCCTGATGGAATGCTTTCATATCTGATGTCAATTGGGGTGTAGTTCATTACACATGGTGAAATGACATAACTGTTAAATGTCTAAGGTGTGTGCATGTGTTTGTTATGTGGTTCATCTGGGCATGGTTTTCTGTCTTTACCTATTTTTTCCTGCAGACAAAAGTGCACATAAGCAAAAGTGAAATTTGCATTCTGCTTTAATTATTCCCTGATATATCAATCACATTGGAACAAATTTGTTTTTCAAAAACAAGCATTATAGAAGAACTGTCTGTAAAATGATCATTTTATTTTGAGAAATAAACTGGTTGCAGTACCTTGTAAAAGGAGAAGCATTGCCTTAAATATTAAAACATGGTAAAGCACCTATTACTTAAAACATGCTTCCTAAGAATGAATCTGGCCTTGGCACTGGGGGATCAACAATTCCATCCTGACAAAAAGGGGGAAAAGAAGTGTAGCAAATAAGATATCAGTGACTGAGAGAGTTCAAATAGAGTTGAGAGGCTACACTGAAGGTCACTCTTATACAAACTTCAGTTAGACATTGCTACCTATCATAATTTGCCACCCCCCAACCAAAACCATTCCAGCCAATCCTGAAGAACACCTAAGGCATTATATAAGATTCTGCAAAGGTTTCCTGCACTAGGATAACTTTCCAAAAACCAACACCCTCCAGATGTGTCCCTGGATCAGATAGGTCCTGAAATGCAGAAGGGCCAACTTCTCCAGAACATTAACTAGTTCTATCCCCCTATCTCATATTATTGATAGCCCCTTTCAACATGAAAACATTACCCTTAAAGAGTGGGAGAAAGATCAAAGGTGATGGTGGAGTTATACAGAGAAAGTAAGGTTTTACAAACTAGTATGATTGCTATACTTAATGCTATATTTAATATCACTAAATTGATATTTCTTTTAATCTCCAATATCTTAGAGCAGCTATAAGTAAAAACCTAAAAAATGTGGAATTGTTACCCATACCAAACTTGGAAATCTATTCTACAATGAATTGTTGTGATGTGCTTTGAAACTTATT
This sequence comes from Myrmecophaga tridactyla, assembly GCA_004026745.1. Classification (NCBI taxonomy): domain Eukaryota; kingdom Metazoa; phylum Chordata; class Mammalia; order Pilosa; family Myrmecophagidae; genus Myrmecophaga; species Myrmecophaga tridactyla. Next base: position 41,065 of record PVIY010020978.1, read on the forward strand.
GCTTTTTTGTATAAATGTTATTTTTCACACACACACAAATATATATATATATTTCTTCTAGTCGCCAGTGTTTTGGAGCAGCTAGAATAAAAACTCTGAAATAGTGGAATGGTAACCCATAACAAAATCCAAAATCTGTTCTGTAACTACTTGTTGAAGCATACTTAAAAAATCATTGCTTTTGCTTTCTTTCTTTTGTTTGTATATATGTTATATTTAACAATAAAAATGTTAAAAAATACTACTGTGAGAGGAAACTGGAAACCACATGAATGTGCATTAATAGAGGATTGTTAAATAAATTATAGATGATCTACACTTTATTAGACAATAGTATTAGTTTGCTAAAGCTGCCAGAATGCAATATACCAGAAATGGAATGACTTTTATGAAGTATTATGTTATAAATTTACAGTTCTAAGGCCAGGAAAATGTCCAAACTAAGGCATCCAGGAACAGATACCTTAACTCAAGAAAAGCCAATGTCCATCACATTGAAAGCATGTGGCTGGTGTCTACTGGTCCTTGTTCCCGGTTCCATTGCTTCCAGCTTCTGATGCCAGTGGTTTCCTCTCTAAGTATCAGAGGGCCTTCACTTAGCCCCTCTGGGATACAACTCAGGGTTCTGGCTAGCTTAGCATCTCAGGGAAGGCACATGGTAGTGTGAGCTGGGCTCTGCCTGTGTCTAGGCATCTGCTCTCTTTCTGTTGGCACTCCAAGCATCGCCAAACATCCATGTCTCTGTCAGCTCTGAAGCAACTGTTCTCTAAGCATCTGCATCTGAGGTTTCTCCAAAACATCTCCCCTTTTAAAGACACTAGTAAACTAATCAAGACCCACTTTGAATGGGTGTAGTCAACTCTTCATCTAATCAAAAGACCACACCCACAATTGGGCATTGCCCAAAGATCCCTATAGATTGGGGGAAGGATTAAAGGAGAAGGAAGAGTTATAACCGAGAAAGTGGGATTTAACAAACGAGTATGGCTGCTGAATTACTATATTAATATTCCTTCTAGCCTCCAGTGTTTTGGAACAGTTAGAAGGAAAAATATAAGATGATGGAATGGTAGCCCATGATAAACTCTGGGATATGTCCTATAACTACTTGTTGAAGTGTGCTTTGAAAATGATTACTTGTTTCTTTCTTTACTTTGTATATATGCTATATCATACAATAAAAATATGTTTAAAAAAGGCCACACCCACAACTGAGTCTGTCAGATCTCCATGGAAACAATCCAATCAAAGTTTCCCACCCTTAACAATAGGTCTGGCTCCGCAAGATTGTATCAGGATTAAAACATGGCTTTTGTGGGGGTATATAATAGCTTCAAACTGGTAAAACAACCATTTAAAAGAGTGAACAGCCCCCTAAGTATTGATCTGGAATGCAGTCCAAAAATATATTTAAGAAGAAAAAGGTAAAGGGCAGAAGAATATGTATGAAGTAGTTTCTTTTTTTTTTTTAATATTTAGAAGAGTTTTATTCATCCACTGATCTGGTATTTATAGGGGCCAGAGGGATCAGACTGTGCTCAGCCCAGGAAAGGAAGCTGCCACATCTGCTAGCCACACACCCAACCACTATATACAGATAAGGGGCCTGCTTGGGTCACCTTCAAAACCATCTGGTAGAGGCCATGGGGCTGTTTGGGTCTGTACTCTAAAGGGAGTGCTGGACTTATTATCCCTTGGCATCAGGCACTCTGGGGACAGGGGAGCTCCAAATGGTTGTCTCAGTTCTGGTCTGTCCACAACTCTGGGTGTCCTGCAGAAGCTGAGGAAACTGGTGTGGCAGGGAGAGCTGAGTGTTGCCAACTTCCTGCAAGGAGCCTGTCTCTGCTTCTCCTAACAAGAAGGACACATGGTCATACTGAGGGGCTGGACTGGGACTGAGTCCCAGGCTCTAGGGACAATGACCAGGAGCCCAAGGCAGTCCCAAAGACTGAAAGCAAAGAGCCCTGAGCCCTGCTGCAGGGACCAGTCTCAACAAGCCTGCCTAGAAACAGCTCAAACACTTCTCTGTTCAGGCCAGGGGACCTCAGCAGGCTGTTCATTGCCCCTCACCCCCACCCCATGCTGGGACACCCCATCCCTGAACAG